>JAODXP020007553.1:67500-74438 GCA_027497455.2 Sardinella longiceps | reverse complement strand
TCAGTGGGTGTATTTTTTGTGTTTCCATCACAAAAAAAGTCTATAATGATGTGCTCCCACCATTGCATTTTTTATTAAGAATTGTGTTTTTCACAGATTGCTGTGAGATCATTTTGAGGTTTTCTATCACCCAATTTCAGAAATGGAGCACCCTCATTTTAGGTGGTGCTGAAGTCTCACACAACTGATGGGAGAATGCAAAGGGAGAGGGGGTTTTGGAGTGTCTCAGACCTTTCCCTTTACTGTGGCAGCTATGCATATAATAGTGTATCGAATACAATAAGTGAGTTTAGCAAAGTCAGTAATGAGCAGGGGAAGTTCAAAGATTAGTTCAAACACTATTTCAATAGATTTCCTATGTTAAAAATTTTTCTATTTTCTACTATTGATATTGCTGTTTAAAACACAGCTTGCAAAAGGTTGAGAACCCCTGCCATAGAACATGTACCATTATCCCATACCACAAAAGGATGCATGGCCTATCACTAGGCTATGTATCTAGAAATGAAGGCCTGCCAATGCGCTGCAGGCCCATGCAGCACGGCCCTAAGCCTTTTTGCCTTATATGGCATTTTTTCTTTAAAATTACTTTTACTTTTATACTTTAAGTAGTTTTAAAACTAGTACTTTTATACTTTTACTTAAGTAACAAGTTTGAGTTGATACTTCAACTTTTACTGGAGTCTTTTCAAACACTAGTATCTATACTTCTACTTAAGTAATGAAAGTGAATACTTTTGACACCTCTGGGCTATAGCAAATAAATATGTCCATCAATGCATGTAGAAATTTGCTGGATCAGACAATAGCCTACCAAACTTCAGATTTAAGACTATTTTTCCTGCTCAACTTGAAGCATAGTTCGTCATCAGTTACAACAAGAAAAAAAATGCTCTCAGTGGATGCAGGCAGAGCTGGAGAATTTACTGAGAAATTTCACATGTACTTAAAGTGGACTTTCTCGTGGACCGTTTATCATAGCAATTAGTGACAAGTACCACTGGAAAGCTTGGAGCCTACTGAATCCGATTGTGTCCGGAGATCGCGTATCTGACGTTAACTCCGCGAGTAATATAACCGCTAAGAATGGATGTAATTTACATACAATGAAAATAGTCTGCCCAGCGTTAGGGGGACTTGGGGGAAATTTAGGGAGGCTTGAGCCCCCCAAAATGGACCTAACAACGTCCATGGCTTAAGGTATGGTGTACGGCAGCTCAGCTGCCCCACGCAGGGGTAAACAGCAGAGGCAAACCTTCCCAAAAAGCCCATGGGGAGTGATGGTATACCACCATCTCTAACTATAGGAGATGTCAAAGAGGAAGTTTTTTAGTCTAGACTTAAAGGTAATGAGAGTGTCCGCTTCGTGAAAGAGGGATAGAATTCCATAAGAGAGGCGCCCCATAGGAGAAAGCTCATCCCCCAATATTAGATTTAGATATAGTCGCTTTTTCAAGGAGACTAGCATTTTGAGATCTCACAAATCGCTACGATCTACTTACGAGCTAACTGGTGCCTACCAACATCGCAGAACCAGTTAGCTCGTAGCGATTTGAGAAACGCACCCCAGGACAGTAAGGGATAAGAAGCAGTGGCGCCTCCAGGCGTACGGCTGTACGCCCTGTGCGTACCTTGGGAGAGTGAGAGAGAGAAACGCGTAAGAGAGAATTGGGCGGGGAGATTTGTCCTTTGTCATGACATTTGTCAAGTTCTGGAAAGTACTGAAATGTTTTATATCCAAACATCCACTGCATTCAGGGACGGCGTTATGGACGGGCCTTGGGGTGCCGTGCAGCTGTGCCCGCCCTGGACAGACGGACTTGTCACTAACAGGTTATAGCCTACCGCCACTACTGATACTGAAAAGATCGGAAATATAACCTAGATATCTAGGACTACGACTACGTAATAAGTTAGCCATCTTAATTTAGTTTCATGACATTGATTGAGCATAGTAGTTATGCTACACATTTTGTAAAGAGAATTGTGGCTTCTGCGGTTGCTTGCTGATTCAATTGAGAACGCAATAGCCTCAGAGGCGCAGACCACTGGATTTTTTTTTTATTATTCAAATGGGAACTTTTATTCAATCGCATCTAAACATGAATGAATCAATCCAATATTTTTGGGTTGAATGTGTAAAAAGGCTATTTCATTTTTAGGAGTTAATAGGCCTGCATGGCCATATCTACTATCGATGACATGATGCCATTTCGCTCTAGTCTATTTGTGATTAATGTTTTCATGTAGGCTATTTGCCTATTTTCTTTTGTTTGAAAGCTTGAGAAAAGCAGTTTTTTGGCGAGTGCTCATGCCACGCCGACATCACTCTAGGCTATGCATTTTTTAGCTTTTATCATGTGCACTCTATGTGCATTATAATTTTTATTTGTGAGTTGTGGGCGCCCTTCGTTTAGTGCAGGTGCACCCACCATTGGAAGGGAAAGGGGAGGGGAGAGGAAGTTGGTGAAGTGTAAACCACGCCAGTAATTCCTTCGAAATAAGCATACTTCATTGATAATATTGTTAATCCAACCCAACAATGTCACAAACAATTTTCCTGGGTTGTGCGAAATCTTCGCTTGCCTACGTTTCAAATCCTGCAGGTGTCCCTGATAAGTAGATCTGTAATATATTCAGGAGCTAGGCCATTAAGTGCCTTATAGGCTGTGAGGAGGATTTTGAAGTCCGCTTTGGCAGGAAGCCAGTGTAGAGATGCAAGAATGGGGGAGATAAGTTCGTATTTGGTTCTAGTGAGTGTTCTAGCTGCTGCATTTTGAATTAGCTGTAGGTTTCTATGCAGGTATTACTGCACCACTGCTCTGGGTGCTTTTCTAGTTGGTATTTTCTAGTTGTTAGTTTCAATTTAGTTGGTTAAGGGCTCAAGCAGCCACTCAGAAGTCTCTCCTCCAAGCCCTAGCCAGGACCAGTGCTGCTTAGTGTGACCTGAGGCCTTATTCCATTGGGCTGGCAGCTCGCACCAAACTCTTCTCTCTCACCCTCCTACTCTAAGATCAGATGCTCTACCAGAGGTCTGGGTGTTTAGATATTTATTCAGTTATTAATGTGTGGATACTATTTAATTGTACGTATTTAACGTAGATGTTCAGAGTAAGCTAGGACTGCACTATTTTGAATGGAGCTCTCTGATGTTATTCTCCCCGAAGTCAGTTTGGGAATCTCACTGTCCTTGTCACCACTGGGACCAGTGTTGTCTCTAATGCTTTCACTATTGCTTTTTGCTTTCACTGTTGCTTTTTGCTTTCACTGTTGCCTATGTTTTACAGTGTAGCATTGTCCACATTGCCTCACGTGATGATGCACAGATGTGTTCATGTGAGTGATTACTATTTTACTCATTTTCAGGATGTGGTGGATCCAGCCAAGGGGTTTGTGCAAGATGACAAAGTTTCCTTCATGGTCACTTTCTGGGCCGTTTAGACCTCAAACTGTTTTCTAAAATATGATGCCAATGCCTGTTAATGACAGTAGTGACTAGTTCAGCATAAAGTTACTTTAACATTGTTATTTCATTTAAGTTACTTTAATGTAAGTTCAATAATTGGATCATTTTGCATCAGAAATGTTCGCTAGGATGTTTTTATTGCTTAGCAGCTATGCTAAACTTCACCTCTTCAGCTTTCCAGTGGTGATGGTCTCTAGTCTCTGTGATTAAACAGCCAGACAATCAAGTTTGGATTTACATTACATTTACATTACATTATTTACTTAGCCTAAAGCCCACAAACTTGTCATTCACCACATGGCAAACTATAGGCTATGTTAATAAATGGTAGAGCAGATTTGAATGACATTCTTGAATAATCCTGTTGTGAAATCAACTGTTCCAACTTTGAGCAGATATTTTCCTAGCAATAATTTAAACTTGGTAAAGGCATGCAACAAGACATTTGTGTCACGTACTACATGGCATCTCTATAGACTTGTTTCACACCTCAACATTCCGACATTCCATGGTAGTAAACTGAACATTCTATCATTGAAATGCATTGGATTTATGCCTCTTTCTGACTTGAAAAAAATGGGTAATAACATTTAAAATAAGTCTAAATTCACTTTCTTTCAAATAATACACATTTGAAGCACGCAAATTTGGAGGTCCCGAGTAGATAAAAGTGGTTTTACATTTATGTGCATGAAGCTTCAAACTATTCGGGACCTCCCAATTTGTGTGCTTCAAATGTGTATTATTTGAAGGAAAGTGAATTTAAACATGTTTGAAATGTTATTACCCATTTTTTTCAAGTCAGAAAGAGGCATAAATCCAATGCATTTCAATGATAGAATGTTCAGTTTACTACCATGGAATGTCGGAATGTTCAGGTGTGAAACAATTCCATTCATGTTCAAACACTGTGGTAGATAAGGCATATTCTTTTTTTTTTTTTAAAATGGCCAGTGAGAACATTTTGGTTCATAAAAATCTAATTAATACAATTCCAATAAAATATGCTTATCCTGTAGACTTATTTGTCTGGCGTGTATTTATTGAAATAGCCTAAACAAAAACATAGATTAAAATAATAATGCTTCATCACACCTAAAGTACATAAATTGGAGCTCATTAAACATTTCTGAAATGCAAAAATCTTGAATATTCCTGTGCGGTCTCTTAAGCTCCTGATTTGCCCATGTGTCTGTCTGTCATACACAAACAATATAAGCAGGCTATACAGTATTATGTGTGTGTGCCCAAATGACCAAAACAGTGCCCCCTGTAGGAACCCAAGAAAATCCTCAACTTGGCACCTTTGTTCACACTTAAGGCCGCGATCACACCGGGGCGGAATTTCCGCGTGTAATCCGCAAGGTTGTGCAGACGAAAGTTGAAAAAACAAGGAGCTGATTTTTTTCAGGAGCGGATTTTGTTTGCCGTTGCTAAGACAACCACAGGTTCACTCAGCTTAGCATAGCCCTCATTTCGCTAAGCAAACTGAGTAACTAAAGTTTCTATTGACTGAATGAACAAAGATTATGAAAGTAAAGATATAAATCTCACTAGATATGTCATAAAAACGTTTGTTAATGACGAAGGTTTTGAATACATTACGTTTTCTGCGTCGAGAATGGTCAATACGTGAGTGATGTGTCCGCGGATTTTCCGCACTGAGTTGAATTTTTTTCTATTCTGTCCGCCTGCAGCGGACCCGCGGAAAATCCGCGTTCCGCGCTCAGCGGAAAATCAGCGCGGAATACGCTCCCTGCTATTAAGAAACAACAGAAAAAATCCGCCTCCAGCTGAAAAATCCGCCCCGGTGTGATCGCGGCCTAAGGCATTGCTGCTCCTGTTTCCCACTGCCACTCAACTCCACACTCATCACACACACACACACACACATTTCCCACTGCCACTCAACACCAGTGTCCACTCTCCTCACTTATTGCAGGGTTCGTACACCTTTTTCAATATGAAATTCAAGCACTTTTCAAGCTAATTCATGGTCAATTTTCAAACTTTCCCAGCACCTATATTTCACTAGCCTGGCGAACGCCAAACTAAAATCACAAGTGATATTTAGTCTGGAGACCCATCTATTGCTTTTCTCGTAGCGGAAGAGTCGTTTACCGTTGTCCAGAGCCGTTTATTGGGCGCTTCGAATGTCTATCATAGCGTTTGTACATAGCTCAGAGCCAATACCAGGGCCACCACGTGACGTAAAATGCAATCGAGGGCCGTGCTAGTCCCTTTTTGTTCTGTGATTGGATACTGAAAGCAGGCAAGAAAATTGGCCATGGTCACCATACTGCTTTGCAGAGTGAAATGAAATAAGCGCACAAAGGAGCATGGGAACTCCCAGGCTAATATTTCACGCATATCTGGCGAGTTTGTTTATAGTGATGGAGCTAAATAGGCAACTGCTCAAATGTTTGCCAAAGATCAGAGGGCAAGAAACTATCACCCTGACGCGCAGGCACCACCTCAAGTGTGCTTTGCTTGATGTAGCTGCTTACAGATACTGGCGAAGCATACTGTACTACAGAGCATGGGGCCACAACTTTGCATGTAACAATGAGCAACACCCATTTTTACAGCTCATTCTGTCACCTAAAAGCAAAACAAGACTAGATACTACAAAAGAAATTAATCATACAGCCTTGTCATACAGTCCATAGTTTATAATCTTTTTTTCTGCCTAATACAATGTATCCAACACATCCTAGGTCAATTAATCCTATAAATTTATAAAACTTCTGCAAGAAGTGGATGGATACAGAGACTAAATACTTTTTTACCACAAATAGCCCATGCCCTAAGAAAACTCAAATTAGTAGGCTATATCAAAATCTCCAAATTGAAATTAGCCTATAGGTGCACTGTTATCATAAGCTATATCTGCCACTTCCACTGAATGTCTTTTGTCAAAGCTACAGTGCTCTGAACACTTTCCATTAGAAATCAGTCACTTACTTAAAATGACTGATTGGTTTAACTACTTCCCACATTAGCCATCTTGCGTTCTGCATTCTTCCCACATTAACCATCCTGCATATCAACCATTCAATTCTCAGATAAGCCTAAAGAACAGAAAGTTTGAAACACATCTGATATTTAGCAGTGGGCCAGAGTTAGCCAGCTATTGTCAATGAGTGATTGTCAAAACTGAAGGCCATATGCTTACAAGAGAAACGCGACTTTTTTTCATTATTCACTTTGTGTAACGTTATCGTATGCGCACTCCAACGACTGGAGTGCGGCGCGCACACATGCTATTTCAACGAATACGGTCTACTCACTCAATAAAACGCTTTCAGTAACAGAGGCTAGGCATATAAATAGGCACACTGTGCTGTATAAGTTGGCTACACTAGGCTACATGTTTGAAAAATTGTTAAGGGTAGTCTCCGTTACAGACATGTTGATTAGCGCAAATAGGCTATGGACGCATTATCTCAGCCAAGGCTGATCTAGCGATCTC
>JAODXP020007553.1:0-65000 GCA_027497455.2 Sardinella longiceps | reverse complement strand
TGGTTCAGGTCGTCTTGTCACCACTGGAGCTCTAGTTGGTTTCACTGGAACAGTGAAAAGAGTGAAGTCTGGTAGATGCTACTGTAGTTAAAGGGGAAGTTTGGTTTTTAGCATGTTTAGCATCCTTTTCTGGAGTGTCTAGGATGAAATAGCATCATTGACACCAAAACTTTGATTGGTCCTCCTGTCTTGGATATTTGGCTCATTTACGTTACATTTATGCATTTAGCAGCCGCTTTTATCAAAAGCGACTTACATTTGTCAACTATTACTTCAGGGCAAGTGGGAGCAACTTAGGGTTAAGTGCCTTGCTCAAGGGCACAACGGTGGCAGCCAGGATTCAAACCCACAACTTCCAGACTGTACTAGCATACTCGTCAGGCTCCTTAACCACTATGCCACCACCGCGCTACCACCGCATTTAGAATGCCCCCGTCTGCTTCAGAATGGGTTACTATGTGCATGTCTAATGTCCTTAGAACTTTAAACCTTTATTTGAAAACATTTAGTTCACTGAGTGGTGTCCGCTGATGTTCCAAAACAATTATCATAGCGTTTCTGTCACGCTTTACGTGGTATTTTGAACATTCTGGAACTACTTTTCTGCATAGTAATAACAACTAGCACAAAAAAAGCCAAATAAAACAGTAAAACAATATAACTGTATTTTGCTAGCTTGGTTTAAGGACATGCACATAGAAAGCCATTCTAAAGCAGGGAGGATTCTACAGTAAACAAGCCAAATATCCAAGACAAAGTTTTGGTGTTGATGAATGCTAAAAACGGAACTTCCCTTTAAAGGATCTGATTAATCCCATACCACACACAGCATGTGTCTGTCATAGGAGAAGCCCATGATCACTGACCTGCCACTCTGACGGTGTGGGAGACGGAAGTCTGCACCTGCCGCTCTGCAATCAGCTGGCATCTCCATGTCCTCTGAGTGTGAGTGGGGTTTGGATCTCTGAGCTCCACTCTCAGTGGGATGGAACAGGGAGATCTGCTGGATCTCTGGCAGTCAGTGGTGTTCAGCTCAGTCCCTCCATCAGCCACCCACATCAGATGAATGTCTCTGACATAAACTACAGTATACAAGTATCTATCGAAGTGCAGGTGGCAGTCGAGGGTCTCATCTCTCCCTGTCTCACTCTCAGTCACACCTGAAGCTAAACATCAGATGAAGAGAAAGAGAGATACAAGTATAACATGCTGCTGGATAATGTGATGGACTGTTTAAGTGTTATGAGAGTGTCGGTTTAGTCACACTTAATATGTGTGTGTGTGTGTGTGTGTTGGAAATGTTACTACTAGTTCAATGTTGAGAGTATCTATGTAATCACACTTACTGCTGAGAACAGAGAGATAGACTCCAGTATCAGTTCCATATCGAGTTCCATTTGAGTATACATGTCTACAGTAGTAGTATCCAGCATCCTCAGTGATGATATCAGAAATATGGAGAGAACAGTTGGGGAGCAGACTCAGTCTCTCTGCTCTGGGTGGAGACTCAGAGACAATCTGCCCATCTCTGACTAATGTGACAGTAGGCTCTTCATCCCTGCTGTAGAGCCAATCAGTGATTGAACATTGTCTGTAACCTGGATGCATATGACATGGTAGAGTGGCAGCCCCTCCTGTACTGGAGAACACAGCAACCAATTCCTGCCCTTGGACACCTGGGAATGAAGCATTAAGTAGAAACGCATAGATTTTGCTGTAAGATATTATTCATTCACTACGGATATAAATGACTAAAATCCCTTCTGAAATGAGTGAGCTAACCACAATTGTAAACATTACAAAACATAGAACAAAATGCTCCAATCATTTGGTAAAAAATACACGGCTACACCAAACTTGAACTTGACATTATGGAGTCAAATACCTTTCCACAACCAAGTTTTTTTTTTTTTTTTTAAGTAGATTAATTTAGAAGAAGATGAGCTTAATTGAGTGTGTGCGCGCACACACACACACACACACACACACACACACAAGCTGGCAGCCAAACATGTTGTAAATGAGGCCCCATGGTCTCACCTTGCAGTAGCAGCAGTCCAGTCACCAGTAGTCCCACAGTTGGGTTGTGCAGCTTTGCCATTTCCTCTGATCTCTGAGCTGCTGTGTCTCTGCTCTGACACTCACACAGGGGGGATGAGAACTTATCTGACCATGACACACACACACACGCACACACACACACACACACACACACACACACACACACACGCACGCTCACTGACAAGACGTCATAGCACTACTACAGGATGCTCACCTAACCACTGTCTATTTCTGTAGTGCTGTTCACATTAGTGTCTCACTGCTTTGGTCACTAAAAGAAAAACTAAAAGACTAAAAGTGCTGATAGTATTTACAACACATTATACAGTGCACTAATATGTAATTATGAAAAGTAGGGTGAGATGCTTTTCTGTAACCATTTTTGTCCTCACCCAAGTCTATCAAACTCAACAAAACTAAATGTGATGCATATATCGGAATGTATCCAAACAGTTCAGGTATGGGAGGTATCGGGACCATCAAACACAGCGAGAGAGAGAGAGATTATAGCACTACTACAGGATGCTCACCCACCCAGCCAGCCACTGTCTTATTTATGTAGTGCTACTGTTCTCAGTTGTTCCTCACTGAGGAATGAGAATAAGTGGGCCCTGTTGTGTCATGGCCATGCCTCATCTTCTGCGATGTGTTGGGGACGCAGTAGGCCTATTAGAGTGAAACATGGCTCCTGGCTGGCTGGACAGACTGGTGAGGACGGCTGGTTGTGTTGTTGGCAAAGCTGGCCCCAGTGGAGGAGGAAAGGACCCTTAGCAAACAGCTGTCAATTTTGACTTCTGTTACTGATAGTTTTGGTTCTTGATTGTGATTGGTTGAATCAAATTTGATGCCGTTGTATATTCATGATTTACCACAGCTGCGACTGCATGTTGTTCAATCCACAACTTTTCCAAACGTTGACGCAACAATGAATCATTAGAACAGCCTAAGCGAATGCCGGTTTTCTTCTTCCGGTTGTTGCAGCCTGAGACTGGTGCAGCTATGGATCTAGCAGACTCCGTTTAGGTAGTTGGGTTTAAGTAAGAGTAAAAGATGGTTAACATTACACGGGTCCGAGTTTACGACGTACACAAGGTATGGTTAGACGATATGAAGTTCTAGCCTGATGCCAGATGTTGACATGTTATTCTCCATGAAGGGGGTCGATGGCGAGCAGTGCAAGAAGCGTAGACTACATAATTTTCTCCACAGCAATAAGATCGGTAAAGTTATGTGTAAAACTAAATGCGAGTTTGCTATTCTTCAAGTCGAGATTGAGCCAAGGCAGAGTTTGAATATGTTATGCCAAAACACAGGCTTGGGTGATGCTAAAAGTCTAGCGGCGTTACAGTCGTGTGTCCTTGCATAGCAGGTTTAGAGAAATCCTGTAGCCTTACAGCAGATATTATCTGGAAGGGGAATTATCAGACAAAAGCGATTTATATTGTGAATTTACAGTTTGCTCACGCAGTTGTCTAACTTGTCTTCAGTGTTAAACGAGTGTTGTGAATTTTAGGCACCTCAGCTACACGGATTTTTGTAGAAGCCTAGGCTAATGGTCTTCTTAGTCTAACGTTGAGCCTGACGTTTTTGTGTGCAACGAGATGCATTGTTAATTTATCAAAGTTTGGAAACAATAAACACATCGTTCTTAAGATATATCTTGAACACATTTCAATTTCTTAACGCTGATCATTGATGTTTACACTAGCACTTCAGCACAGGTAGCTCTTGGATTCAGGCCCAAAAGGCTGCTACTTGCAGGTTAAATTCAGAATGCTTTGCACTGGTATGTAATCAGCAAGATTAACAATCTGGACACCAGATGAGAATGTGAGAATGTACCGTTTGATGAGATTGTTTATTATTATTAGGGAACAGGTTAAGCAACTCAGAAACCTTCTACTTTACATGCATGCTTCCTCCACTTGCCAATGACTGTGTTGGAGGAAGACTAAAGCTTGATGAGAGATACCTTAAAACTGTGATGAAAGTGTAGAGCAGGGTAGAGGAATGCACAAGTAAATACAAACATACACAAATGCTTTGATAAATATATGTATTCAATATTTAATTATCAGTATAGCAATACAAACATGGTGTGATGCATCTATTACAAACAAATAACATTCAATTTCAGTAGAATATATTCGTTGAAATAAATCAAATGTTCATTGACAATGACAGAAATGCAATCCCCCTCGACTTAAACCACAAAACATTTCTAACAAAAATGCTTTAGTTTGATTTACAAACCCTCTGTTTACATTATGTTAATTACTGACTGGCAATATTTAACCGAAATGCTGCAAGCTGACCTTTCCTCTGACTCGGTGTGTGTTTTTTGTCTGGTGGTCATTCATAACCCAAGACAGCAGTTCTGGATTTTGGCATCAATGGTTACTGATAAGGCAAAATGATGTGAACAAAACATATAAAATCTCTTTTGGGGGATGTTTAGTTTGTGCTGCAAGCCACCCTTTATTTTGTCACGTGTTATCTGACAAAAAAAAGTTTATTTGCATGTAGGCCTATTCTGCAGTCTGGTGTTATCTGACAAAAATGCTATAGTTTATTACATGTAGGCCTATCCTACTGGCTGGCATAGTTGTCCGAATGGTTTCCCCAGGAAGCCAGGGGATTAGGGGTCTCATAACCTCCTCCAATTTATTAATCCAGTATATCTTGCTGGTCACACTTTCAGGTATAAAGAAACATATACTCAGATCACCAATCGTAAGGTTCAATCTCAAGTTCATTAAGAGTTAAAAGCACCTGGTCTCTAACATCCAATTTAAAAGGACCAGTAAACATCAACACTAAATGCTTCGAGTGAAATGCCAGTGTACAGAAATGCATCTAAATCATTTGTAAGCATACTGTATGAGACATTACATTGAGGATTGGTCACAGACAGGATGGCTGCCTTGAGTAGTCGTGGTGAAGTAAGGAAGGGTCTTCCCATTGCGTATCAGCTGATCTGACTGCTGTAGCCAACATCTCACAAGAACCTAAGTGAACAGTATGAAATTAAACAGGTTTATCATTCACAGACAGTTTACTGGAAAGGTTGACACACAGACCAATTAATACTCATTGGCAACACAGTGAAAGTGGACAAGAGGACACAAGAAACCAGAGAGAAAAGCCACAGGCAAGATTTAGCCTAACAATAATTTACTTGCATTTTTAAACTCCATCTTGTTACACTGAATGAGGTAGGTGAATAAGATTGATTGGGTTTTACATTGCACTAACGTTAGCAGAGTACCTTGGCGTCAATATGCAGAACACTCCTATTAGCTAACGTTAATGTTAGCTTACCAGGCTCGTTTTCGTCCAACTCATCAGGGGGGAAGGTGTGGTAACAGTCGCTGCGTCAGAAACATCGACACTGCAATCTACACATTGGAAAGCGTATCAGTTTTAGTAATCATTATGAAAAACTTCACATCGTGTAGCAAGATATACGACAAGTGGCAATTTACTTACGGGGGGCCTGTGCGCCAAGTCCATCGATGGTGGTGGAGCCTGCGTCGCCCCCGACTAACTTTAGCCTCTTCCTTACTTGTGGCCTTTCATAACCCCGGAACTAGAGAATATTGCACTACTACGACCCTAAATACTGTGACACGCAAACAGGAAGTTATGGTCAACTCACTCACAATGACTGATGCGTCCAGGAATGTTCATGACTTGTTTAATTATTGTCATTTCACTGCTGCTCGACATTAAAGCAAGTGAACAAACGGAATGTTGTTCTTATTTATAATTAAACAAGTGGACTTATCAATCGGAGTTCGTCAACGACGCAAAGGAATACCTACCGGTAAACACGTGAGTGGACGAATGCATCAAAGAGTAGCCCACCGCTACGCAACTGTATGAATGTCTCAAAAGCGAAGAGGATAAAGTTTAAACCCGCTAGACCAAGGATGAGTGCCCGTTGCCCTATCGAGAGCTGTGACTATGTGGCCACACACGCAGAGGCATCAGTAATCGCAGCGATGCTGAACATCCACGCGACCACACACACTGCAGCCCACCGAGAGCCACACACTAACCCGAAGGCAGAGAAACTCAGGCGGCCGTCCATCGCATTGGCGGGAACGGCCGAAACATGGTCATACTTCCTAACCCGCTGGGGCGAATACAAGAGGGGCACCAAATTGGTCGGGTCCGATGTTGTCACTCAGCTGCTGGAGTGCTGCGAGGAAGACCTGAGAAAAGACCTCACCCGCACAGCAGGCAGAAGCCTTGTGGACAGCGACGAAAAGGACGTTCTCTCAGCTATGAAGGCACTTGCAGTCCGCGCAGAAAACACAATGGTAGCGCGAGTGGCCCTATCCAACATGCGACAGGGACATGAAGAACCCATCCGGTCGTTCCATGCTCGTCTGAAGGGCCAAGCAGACACATGCAAGTATGAAATGAAATGCATTAAAGAGGACTGTGGTCAAATAAACGACTTTACAGAGGAAATATTACGGGATGTAATTGCCCGTGGCATAGCAGACCAAGAGATACAAATGGACTTACTTGGTGAAAAAAATCAAAATATGCCATTAAAGGACATGATAGAATACATTGAGGCAAAGGAGTCAGGGAAGCGATCAGCCTCACGCCTGCTCAATCCCCAAAGCACAGACTCAATCAGCAGCTCGTATCGTCGTGAGAAACGGCAGGACGCCCGCGCTAAGGGGAGCCCAAAGGTAGAAAAATCGAAGGTGAAGCCTGAGGGGGCCTGCATCTACTGTGGTGAAACGGGCCACTGCAAGACGCCGCAGTGGCGTGCCCGCCGTGCCGAATGTCCTGCATATGGCAAAACATGCCGGAAATGCAGCCGCTGAAACCACCTCGATAAAGTCTGCCTGGGGGCCGCTCACCTACACCCCCGCCGGATGAGACTGGTGGGGTGTGCAATGAACAGCAGGCTGTAGCACACGTCGAACTTTGCACACTCACCACAGACAGCGCCAACAACAAGGTATGCACACTGCCCTTGGCCCACCATCTGTATGACGACATGTGCGACAAGTGGATGAGACGCCCGTCTAGCCCTCAGCCATATGTCCGCCTCACCCTCACCATCGAGCGTGAAGACTACAAGGCGCTGGGCCTCGACCTTCGGAGACACACCCGTGCCGTGACCCTACCCGCTATGGCTCACACGGGTTGCCAGAGCTGTCTGATTGGAGTCATAGTCGCCCAGCAGCTGGGCCTGAGCACAGACGACCTCATTCCTGTGTCCATGACCATGAGAGCCGCAAACAACGAGGGCATACGCATCCTTGGGGCCGCCATCGTCAGGTTCACTGGCAGCAGCAGCGACGCCCGGAGGCTGGAGACGCGCCAGATCGCATACATCACTGACTCCTCAGACCGCATCTTCCTCTCTCGTGCAGCCTGCGTGGACCTGGGCATGATCTCAGAAAAATTTCCAACACTCGGGGAGGTCAACCTGGCGACCTCAGAGCCGTGTGACTGCCCACGGCGTGCGGAACCCCCGGCCAAGCCGACCACGCTCCCCATGCCGGCCACGGAGGCGAACAGGGAAGCCTTGCAGAGACATCTCCTGGCTCTATACGCTCAGAGCACTTTCAACACATGCCCTCACCAACCCCTACCACGAATGTCTGGTCCACCGCTTCGCCTCATGCTCGACGACGACGCAACACCAGTGGCCCACCACACCCCTATCCCGGTGGCCTTACACTGGCAGAGTGAGGTGAAAGCCGGCCTTGACCAGATAGATAGATAGATAGATAGATTAGCCTTTATTGTCTCAGAAGAGAAATTCGTCTTGGGCAGTCGAGAGGTAGGGGTTACACACCCAGTAACATATATACATATAACACTTATGGGCCAATGCCCACACACAGTCACACAGTTGCCGTCAACCAGGCCACCAAGTTGGCCAGTACAGAAATGCATTGCATATCTTCAACATACACTTATATTGCACGCTGACCCATGATATTGCACCAACATAGTATTGCACACAGTCCCTTAAAAGATTGCACATACTCTCTCATTCATTGCACACAGCCCTTAAAATTGCACTTATTCTCATATATTGCACACAACCCTTAATATTGCACATAACCCTCCTAATCATCCATACACATTCACTTCACATTTCACAAGACCATCCTCCTCGCCACACATACACACACACACAAACACATCTAATATTGCACATCCCTCCATCCACACACACACCCACTCACTCACTCACTCACTCACTCACACACACATCCTCACTCCTACCCAGCCTGATTGTTCCTCAAAAGAATCTACCCAACTCACCCTTACCTACTGTTAAGCAGTTTAATAGATAAGGGAACAGTAGAACATTTATATCTGTTTGTTTTGCAGTTTAAGACCCTGTATCTTCTACCTGAGGGCATCAATGCATACTCCTCATGCAGGATGTGATTCACATCACCAACTATTTTGAGGCCTTGCTTTCTCACTGTGTCCTCAAATATGTCTTGGAGTGAGACAGGCGGTGTTGTCCCCATAATTTTCCCAGCCCTTTTTACAAGGGCCTGCAATTGTGCCTTCAGTTTAACAGTCAAATTCCCAAACCAGACCATAATACCATAGCGGATGATGGATTCAATGGATGCCCTATAGAAAGATAGCATTATGTGCTTATCCACCCCAAAGATCCTCAATCTCCGCAGAAAATGTAGACGTTGACTAATCCTAGCACACAGAAATTCCATATGCTGAGCCCACTTCAGCTGAGTGTCAAGGAAGATTCCTAGATATTTGTAAGATGTTACTTGCTCCACCATCTCTCCATTAATCAGAATAGGGCTATGATTGCCAATGGCTCTAGGGTCCACAACCATCTCCTTAGTCTTACCTACATTCAGAACAAGGTTGTTTGCCTCACACCACTGTACCACCCCATCTATCTCAGACTGATAGAGCCTTATGTCTGAGTCTGGGGTGAGTAAACTCAAAATAACTGTGTCATCTGAGAATTTAATAAAGTAATTGTTTAAATTATGGTTCCTGCAGTCATTTGTGTATAATGTAAAGAGTAGAGGAGAGCTTACACAGCCTTGGGGTACACCTGTATTAATGGTCAGGGTGTCAGAGAGTGTGGAATTAACTCTGACCTGTTGTGTTCTGTCCTTTAAGAACGCCTGATACCATCTGATCACATATGAGTTAACCTCCAAATGTTGCATTTTACTTAAAAGAGATAAGGGCAGAATAGTGTTAAAAGCTGAACTAAAATCCATGAATAGCAGACGCGCGTATGCCTTAGAGTTATCTAGGTGCTTTAGAAGAAGGTGTGACAAAGTACATAGGGCATCACCGGTACTCCTACCGTCACTATAAGCAAATTGGTAGGGGTCCCGGAGATGCTGAATTTGCCGGTTTAACAGACCTATCATGATCCGCTCCAATGACTTCATCACTACTGAAGTCAATGCAACGGGTCTGTAATCATTGTTCTCCTTTGGGCAAGGCTTTTTTGGGATTGGGATTATAATGGCCCTTTTCCACTGAGCTGGGATCGTGTGTGTATCTACCGTTAACTGAAATAGCGGACACCAAGCTGGTGTAAGCTCAGATGCAAATTCACGCAAGATGAATGGGGAAAGCCCATCTGGACCACTAGCCTTCTTCTGATTTAGTGCTCTGAAAGCCCTTCTAACTAAACTAGGGTCAATTATTATTTTGTCCTGCTCACAGATAGTGACTAAGTCACTCCCATCGTCAACGTCATCATTGACAGTCTCAAAACGTGTGTAAAATAAATTAAGGTCATTAGCCCTCTCCACTTCATTGCAAACATACAATTCCCTTTTCCCATTCTTCAAGTTAGTAATCTCTTTCACACAATCCCACATTTTTTTAGCGTCCATATTAGCAAATTCTCCCTGGACCCGTAGTCTATGGATGGACGAGGATGTTCGCCTCGGGGTACTGGAAGAAGTGCCTGTTGGTACCCCCGTGACATGGTGCCACCGCATGGTGATCTGCGCGAAAAAGAACGGCAAGCCTCGGCGCACAGTCGACTTCCAAGCCCTGAACAAGCACGCTGTTCGTGAGACCCACCACACACAGTCCCCCTTCCACCAGGCGAGACAAGTGCCCAGCGGGATGTACAAGACTGTGTTTGACGCCTGGAATGGCTACCACAGCGTCCCGCTGCACGAGGACGACTGGCACAAGACGACGTTCATCACCCCATGGGGGAGGTACCGCTACCTCTCAGCGCCGCAGGGGTACATAGCGTCGGGGGACGGCTACTCACGGCGCTATGACGAGGTGGTCGTGGACATTGGCAACAAGACCAAGTGCGTGGACGACATGCTGCTATGGGCTGACTCTATGGAAAAAGCCTACTTCCAGGCCGTACAATGGCTCGACGTCTGCGGCAGGAACGGCATCGTCCTCAACCCTGAGAAATTCACCTTCGCCTCACCCACAGTGGACTTCGCTGGCTTCACCATTACCATGACTGATGTACGGCCATGCAGTCGTTACCTGGAGGCAATTAGAGACTTCCCCCGGCCACGAAACGTCACCGATGTCAGGTCCTGGTTCGGGCTAGTCAACCAGGTGGCCTATGCCTTCAGTATGGCCGAGCGCATGCAGCCGTTCCGGAAGCTTCTACAGAACGGCGTGCGCTTCGAGTGGTCCCCGGAGCTGGAGGAGGTCTTCCGTGAATCCAAGATGACTATAGTCCGGGAGATCGAGCGAGGCGTCCGCATCTTTGACAAATCCAAGCCTACATGCCTCGCCACGGACTGGTCGAAGGACGGGGTCGGCTTCTGGCTGTTTCAAAAGCACTGTCCGTGCCTGCCAGTCAAACCCTTCTGCTGCACCGATGGCTGGAAGGTGACCCTAGTCGGCAGCAGGTTCACCCACGCGGCTGAGTCCAGATACGCACCCGTAGAGGGCGAGGCACTTGCTGTCGCCGATGCCCTGGACAAGGCGCGCTACTTCGTGCTGGGCTGCAGGGACCTCATCGTAGCCGTGGACCACAAGCCCCTGCTTAAACTCCTTGGCGACAGGGCGCTGGACGACATACCCAACCCCCGCCTCAGGAACCTCAAGGAGAAGACCCTGCGCTACAGCTTTCGTATGATTCACGTACCTGGCATGAAGAACAGGGCCTCTGACGCCATGTCGCGCAGACCGGTTGGAACTCGACACCCATCGCCCATGGTCCTCCCGGACGACAGCGTCGCCATGGTAAGCCACCTCTCACCCAACACACACACTGACGTCCTGTCTCTCATACGGCGATCGGAGCCTGTGGACGACGACGAGGGTGACGTCAACGGCGACGAGGGTGGCGACCTGACCTGGTGCGCAGCGGGGCTCGAGTCACTACAGTCTGTGACATGGGACCGCGTCAGAGAGGCCACCAGCAGTGATGACGATATGCGCGCGCTGGAGGAGATGGCGGTGGACGGCTTCCCAGAGTCCAGGACGGTGATGCCAGCAACGATCCGTGACTTCTACCAGTACCGCGAGGACATCACGTCGGCTGACGGGGTGGTTCTGTACGGAGACAGAGTGATCATACCACCCTCCCTCCGCGGCGAAGTGCTACGTGCCCTTCACGCCGCTCACCAGGGCGTCTCCATGATGACAGCCCGCGCTGAGTCGTCTGTGTTTTGGCCGGGCATGTCAGCCGACATCCTGGCCACTCGGCGTGACTGTGAACATTGTGACCGTATGGCACCCTCTCAGCCTGCAGCGCCCCCGATCCCCCCTGTCATGCCTGTTTACCCATTCCAGGCTGTATGCGCTGACTTTTTCATGCACAGAGGGGTTCACTACCTCGTGATAGTGGACCGTTACTCCAACTGGCCGATCATCACCAAGTCTACGGGTGGCGCCATGGACCTCATATGCCACTTGCGCCGGGCCTTCGCCACCTACGGGACACCTGAGGAACTGGCATCTGATGGGGGGCCTGAGTTCACATCTGCGGACACCAGGTCTTTCCTGCACAGATGGGGCGTGCACCACCGCCTCTCTTCCGTGGCCTTCCCCCACAGCAACTGCCGTGCTGAGATCGGCGTTAAGACTATGAAGCGTCTCATTACGGACAACACGGGCCCGAAGGGGGAACTAGACACTGACTCCGTGCAAAGGGCGATACTACACTATCGCAACACGCCCGACCCTGACACGAAGATCTCTCCTGCGATGTGTCTCTTTGGACGGCCTATACGGGACTTCATCCCTATCCCCCTGGCAAGTACAGGCCCCATGCGACATGGCGTGAGACTCTGACGGCGAGAGAGGAGGCCCTCCGCAAACGCCACATCCGCACGGCTGAAAATTGGGCCGAGCACACCAAACGCCTTCCACCCCTGAAAGTGGGGGACTTCGTCCGCATGCAGAACCAGACGGGTCTTCACCCCAACAAGTGGGACAGAACGGGCCGCGTCGTTGAGGTGCGCCAACATGATCAGTACGTAGTCAAGACTGATGGGTCGGGCAGAGTCTCTCTTCGTAACCGGAGATTCCTGTGGTGGTTCCTCCCCGTCCGCAATGACCAGATCCTCCCCCGGTCTATCCATGACGACCTGGCAGGGTGGACCACCCTGGCAGGGTGGACTGCCTTCACCCCATGCGCCTGCGCCTTCTGCCTGTGATGGCCCCTGTGTGTCGCCACTGACCCCAGCGACCCCTGCGGCCTCTCGGCCCCCGCAGTCGCGGCCCAACCCGTCACCGGCATCAGGCCTACGCCGGTCTGCCAGGACGACTGGCGTACCTGCCTGGCACAAGGACTTCATTATGGATTGACATTTAATGTGTTAATCTAATGTATTGATGTTCTCATACCTCGTTTTTATGTTTCCCTTGATGTTTGCTTCTTCTTATGTTCAAAACACATACCTTTTATGAAATCTTCTCGTTTCCTCCAACTATTTGAGCAGCCCACGACGGCACACGTAGATCCGCAAAACGGCATACTCCGAGTTTACCGAAACTTTACTGAAGTTTGTCGCTAGCTCTAGCTGCTCAGCTACGTTGCATTTGATTACCCCGGCTTCGCAACCGGAAGTTTAGGACCGGCTTCCGGAATAAGTTAGTGTCATGGCGACCACCATTGTTTACTTGCGGAAAGTGGTGGATACTGCTGCACCATAGGAAAGTATATGCTAGATACCCTTGTGCGTTACCTGGTAACTATTCATCAGTAAGAGGAAATATATTTTTGGTGGAGGTATTGGTATCTATGAATAATTCACTACATTTCTAGTTATTATGTTTTCCTTTAATGAAACCATGCCTGGTTAACGTGGTAATCCACTCCGGATTTCTCCTTTAAGTGTGGTGTGTGATGTGTCACAGAGTTGCATGCAGATTTTATCAGACCAAGTGTGAGATTCAGAGACCAGCTCTATTTAGAGATGGGGCTTTCTAAAGCTACAGCAGCAGCAAAGCACGTCATCTCAGAGGTGTTTGTGGTGAGTTTATACATTAAAACTACCAAAGAGGTGAAGCAGAAGTAGCCTAGACATGATCTCAGCAGTGTTGTAGTGGGTTTGCAGATGAAAACACGCTAAAAGATCTAGAAATATCAGCAGAGTGAAAACAACCATAATGACCATAAAACCCCATGATGAGAAAAAAATAATTAGGCCTTATAGGAGATGTTGATGGTGGCGTACGTCACGCTGTCTGCAGCCTGTGGGATGTTTATTACATGATTATTACACATCATCATGTCAATATGTCAATATATCATAATGTATCACAGCAACTCACTCAACCTACAGCACACTCACAATAGGGGGGGAAGATGGAGCTTGAGGGCGATGAGCAATCTCAGCATATGTTACATTTGATGGTTTATTCTGTACACAAACACAAAGCAAGAATTTAAAGCCACCACATGCAACTTTTAGGTAAAATTTCGACGTTTCCTATTCATTACACCTTTATGTAAATTGCCTAGAACACACTAGACTTGATAAATGACATGTTCCAGAGTAAAACGAGCCCCTTCACGAGATTGTCAGACCCTCCTAGAGGCAGATACCGCCTATGCAAGATCAGGGAGCGCGTCCCGGCTATCGTAAGTTTTGGTTAGCAAGCAAGCTAGGTCACGTGACTTAGCCAGAGTTTACTGTTTGAATTACAACGCGATTTGTGACTTCTCAGCGCATTCAACTGTCGATACATTTTGTTAGCGGCGATCACCATTGACTATGCAATTCTAAATGGAGGATTATTGGCAGAAACGCTAAATAACTGCTTTGTTTGGTTGTTAGCTTACTGGATGACGCCACCGGATCCTGCATAGGTTCTCTTTAAATTGTGTTTGCCAGACTAGGAAAACTATTTAAAGCACTGAGACTAAAATGCCTTTACCCACATATGTAACACCAGGTAATGCAGTGAATAGCCCAATTTCATAAAAGGGTGGATTATTCCTTTATATTTAGCCTACATTAAATTTATGCATTTACCAGACGCTTTTATGCAAAGCAACTTACAAAAGAGAGATAACAATCAAGCCGCAACACAATTAAGTAAATGCCTACTGCGAGTGTCATTTGCGAATTGGAGAGCAAGTGCAAGAGTTGAAGTGCTTGATCAGTGCATTCCAGGTAGTTGGAGGAATTAGGACAAGAGATACTTTTGAAACAGCTGGGTCTTCAAGAGTTTCTTGAAAGTAGATATAGTGCCTGTTGTTCTAATAGTCTTGGGAAGACTATTCCACCAGTTAGGAACAATGGATGAGAAGATCCTAGATTGACTTGTGCGGGGTGTTAGTCGTTCTAAGCAGCGATCCTTGGTTCCTTTAAGTTTGTCGCTTAACCACCCTGTTGGCGCACTTGTGCTCTGTGGTTCTAGGAGGCATCCCTGCTGGCGGAACAGCACTGCTCACAGACTGTCAGGCAGCTGTGTGAGCGCGTGCTGTGGACTCACAGTGCAGTGATGCAGGAGATTGGAGACCAGCAGGTGGCAGCAGTGAGCCAGGCTGAGGAGGCGCTGGAGGGGCTGGAGACTGAGATGGCTGAGCTGAGGAGGAGAGAGGAGGAGCTGGACAAACTCTCTCATGAGGACGATCCGGTCCGCTTCCTACAGGTGACCTCACAGAAGGGTGATCAATCATTGGCTTGGAACACGGTTAAAGGGGTGAAATTCCACTCCCATTTAGTCTCATCAATGTCCAAATAAATAATCAAAGACCGAGGAAATCCTGTGAGGTATTAAACCCACCATGCCGGCTTTAAAAAGAAAGTTTATTGTTTAGTCAACAGAATTTTCTCTATAATGCCCATGGTTATAGGACAAAAGTAAACTTAGGCTGTCATTCAGATATTGGTTAAGTGTTTTAGATTTAATATAACAATAATGGTTTGGATGTTTTTGGCAATATGCTAAGACAGAGGAAGGAATGGAAGTAAGGAAGGGAAGTTGAATGAATTTTATAAAGAGATGCACCCGTGTGTGTGTGTGTGTGTGGGGGGGGGGGTGCTGGCGCGTGTGTGTGTGTGTGTGTGGGGGGGGGGGGTGCTGGCGCGTGTGTGTGTGTGTGCGTGAGGTTGAATGAATTTTGTAATGAGATACACCCATGCAGTTTCTGTTGGTGAGTCTTGTGAATAGATCATGATTTCCACTGTTTAAGTCTCTCTCTCTCTCTCTCTCTCTCTCTCTCTCTCTCTCTCTCTCTCTCTCTCTCTCTCTCTCTATCTATCTATCTATCTATCTCTGTGTTGGTTATTGGAGACTCTGCAGCTTATGCCAACCTCATATGAAAGAAAGGTTTTTAAGGCGCCACACTTGTCCTTTGAGCCCATGAAAAAATCCCTGAGTGATTTGAGGAGTGCAGTTGAACGTGCCTGCACTGTGGTGGAGAGAGACGGTGAGTGTGTGTGTGTGTGTGTGTGTGTGTGTGTGTGAGGGGTGAGTGTGGAGGTATTGATCATAAATATGTTGCTTTTAACTTACTGTTTACACCAAACTAAGGCGCGGGGGCCACATGCCCGCGGAGCCTTCCCAAAATAAAATAATTTCTCATTTAGCCAAGGTAACTTACTGCAGATTATGGGACCTATTTATCAAATTTGTTGTATTCATGAAACACAAATTCTACCCTTTTAACAAGTGGGGCTACTGGTTTGAGACCTGCCAATTTACCGGCATCAACCGGTTTGCTGGTAAAACCTGGCCCGTTAGTCAAAATCCAAAACCTAATGTGGCCCTTTGGCCAAAATAATTGCCCACCCTTGGTTTACACAAATCACACTTCCAGATCATTGAAGAAAATGAATTGAAGCAATATTATATTGTGGAGCCTGGGAAGGATTATTTGATAGAATCTTACAGTATGTCTGTTTCCTCTGCTGGGAAGTTGGTGGTCGTCTGAAAACTGTTGTCCTTACTGGTCTTCTGAACACATCATTGTCCTTACGCAGACCTGGGCAAACTAAGGCCCGGGGGCCACATGCGGCCTGTTGAGCTCTTTAATCCGGCCTGTTGAGCCTTGCCAGAATAAAATAATTTTTCCCATTTAGCCTGGATTATAGGCCTGTTTTATCAAATTTGTTATATCCATGAAATACTAATCCCCCCCTTTTTAACCCTGCTTGTTAACAGGACAGGTTAACAGGAGTTCTCTGAAGAAAGTGGGGCTACTAGTTTGAGACTTGCCAATTAACCAGCATCAACCTGTTGACTGTTAACACCTTGCCCATTAGTCAAAATGTAAAAGCCAATATGGCCCTTCGGCCAAAATAATTGCCCACCCATCTCACTGGTCATCTTGTGATCTTCCTCAGTGCTGAAGTCCCCCATGTGTTCAGTCACAGAGAGATGTGATATTGGCTGTGTTCTGAACACACTGTTGTCCTTACTGGTGGTCTTGTGATCTTCCTCAGTGCTGAAGTCCCCAAAGTGCTCATGTAGCGGTCCGCACTGCACACGGGTCTCGAACCCGCCACCCCGCAAGCTACACACCCCCGGCGTGGGAGTGGAATGCTCTAACCAACTGAGCTAAAAGCCAGAGCTTCTAACTCAGCGTGTTAGAAGCGCCCATGGAATTGGGTGATGAGGATTTACACGTACTACCGCCGAGCTAGCTGACCTCCGTTACGCTCAGTCACAGAGAGATGTGATATTGGCTGTGGTCTGAAGACATTGTTGTCCTTACTGGTGGTCTTGTGATCTTCCTCAGTGCTGAAGTCCCCCAGACACTCAGTCACAGAGAGGGCTGGCCTCTGTTTCTCTGTGGGCAGAGTGATGAGTCAGCTTTGCACGAGCACACCTGAGGATCACTACAGCATAGATGCCGCCGTCTGCCTGGCCACCGTCATTGAGTACCTCACAGGTGAGTCCCAGGACATACAGTAGCAGCCGTCTACCTGAGTACCTCACAGGTAGCCTGGCTTGCGCCACCACATTCAGAAAGGAACTTTGGTCTGGCAAAGCTAGCATTGCCCGGGAATTCCCAGGTGGGATTAATCTAAATGTCTATCAAATGTTATCAAACTTCATGCATGTTATGTGACAGAGCTGGACAGAGTCATCGTAAGCTCGCCTTCTTCAGCCTGCTCGTTTCTCATTGTGTCCTGGTTTTTCTGGGCACTAAGAGTTGAGGAAATTGCCTCCTTGGCCATACTGACTTGATGAGTGACATGAAGTATGGGCAGGCCCAGGCTACCTCATAGGTGAACTCGGGTGAAATTCATAGTCGCTCCTTTCTTTAAATTGACACATAGGTATACACAGTATAGTACACATATAGGTATATACAGTATAGTAAGTATCTTTAAAAAGCTAAACTAGCCTTGAGGATGGCTATGATGACGATTAAAGCTGTATTCGGCAACTCTTTTAAAGTCACATTTCGTAGAATTGTCATGTTATTCTGGAAGTAGTACATGAAAAAGGCTATTAAGGAAAAAAAACTGAATTCTTTAGCTCCATGTAATCGTGGTTACAAAAATCCAGCGCTCCCTGTAGCTTTCCACCTATCAGGTTCAGAGGGAGGGATAGCTGCCTGTCGATCACAGTTGTGAGCAAGCCGCTGACAACATGCTACAGCGAGGGAGGGGTTTGAGAGGCTGTTTAGGAGCGTAGTAGAGAAGGGACCAGAGAGTTGTATTATTTAGATTTTTTGCTTAAATCTCGGAATTACGTAGGCTTACGGAATACAGCTTTAAACTGCTCGTATTTGAATTCTGGTAGTGTAGGGTCCTCTGAGGAGCCTGGCTAGCATGTTAGCATGCTAGTAGCCTGTTGCCTCACTCGCGTCAGATGCAGCGCTAAGGCGCGAACATCTGATGTCGAACAATAGCAAGTTATTTCAGGAGCCAGAAATCCTTGAATTTAACTGGACAAACGGCTTGTCCATCAATTTAATTGACATGCCACTTCAGCCAATCACATCGAAACCAACCGATGACGCTGGTTATGTTTGTTGGATTCAAAACAGTTGCTTCTCCGCTACGTCACATCCTCTACAGCAGCCGCTACACAGCCAGCGGTCCTGATTGGTTCGGTTAGAGAATATTGGGCTTGAAATCCCTCCCAATGGCTACAGCATCAGATCGTTGCGCGGGAGTGGCTTAAAGCTACGTAGCGCATCATCTGACGTGAGTGAGGTAAAGTAGCCTTGACATTGTGGGGTTGAATCCCAGCTGCTACTAAGTACACTTGAAGGGGAGATATTTATGCACTGTTACAGTAGGTTAGATTTTTCATATTATTCATAACTCCTGTAAGGATGTGTGTGTGTGTGTGTTGGTATGTGTGTTTATCCAGCGGAAATCATGGAATTGTCCGGCAATGAAGCACGTGACGACGGGAAGGAGATCATAGCCCCGAGACACATAAAGTGGGCTATAGCCAGGGATGAGGAGATCAAGCAGGTAACATCCATTAGCACATAGCTAATGAGCTCTAAGCCTGGTGTGATTGGTGTCTGAGATTTAAACACATAGCTAATGAGCTCTAAGCCTAGTGTGATTGGTCTCTGAGATTTAAGCGCATAGCCAATGAGCTCTAAGTCTGGTGTGATTGGTTCAGTTCAGTTCAGTTTAACTTTATTGTCCCAAAGGGAAACTTGTCTTGCAGTCAGGTACAGACAGATACGCATAAATAAACACAACCACTTACAACACACAAACACACAAGGGGGACACAACAACAGACCAATAGATATAAAAGATTGTCTCATACATTGTAAAAAACCCGTCTAACCTTCTGACTCAAGATTATCAGAGTAATGTCTGTGCAAAATTGCAGAATTGTGCAAATTTAGCAGGCGAATTGCACTGGGAATAAAAGAGTGTTTTATCCTGTTGGACTTAAAAAATGGCACTCTAAGTCTCCGGCCTGAGGGGAGAATTTCAAATGAGCAATGAAGGGGGTGATAAGTACAGTCCAGTATTGACTCTGCTTTCTTGATGACCTGTCTCTCATAAATTGATTGTAAGGATAGCTGAGGGCATCCAATCAACTTCCCCGGCACCTTCACAATTTGGTTGAGACTGGTATTGTCCCTAACACTGATGCCCCCAAACCAGGCAATAAAAGAAAATGTGAGGACAGATTCAATAAAGGATTTATAAAATAAGGACAACATAACCTTGTCCACACCAAATGAATTTAGCTTCCGTAAAAAATACAGACGTTGTTGACCTTTCTTGTAAATGGCCTCAGTGTTTCCATCAAATTTGAGCCTGTTATCAAGTATTGTACCCAAATATTTGTACTGGTCTACCAACTCTATAGGACAACCCTTAATATTAGTCGGTGGTAGAGAGGTGGTAGGTTTCTGAGATTTAAGCACATAGCCAATTAGTCCATGGGCCAGGACCTGAAAAATGACATATCGGTTCACTCTGAGGTGGCAAAATCTAATTATGATTTTTGTAATCCTCAATGTCTGAGGGACATTATTTGGTATGATAACCCTTTCTAAGTGGTAGCTTAGTTGTAGTTATCATGACATTTATACTCGCACACAGTGTATTTTACAATACAAGCCTATACAGAGATATTGGTACCTAAGAGTACATAGGAAGGTGGGACATGTCCTAATCCATGTTTTGTCACATGTAGATAACATACACTTATAGAAAATATGATTTTTAGATGGGTGATTTAGCTTTTTATCAGTGATGCAGGCTAAAATGTATCATCTGTACACATTTTCGCCTATATAATACATGAATATATACATACAAAAGAATGAATAATGGTAGGTCAAGTCTCAATTTATGTTTTATGACATCTAGAGACTATGGGCTTTTAGAAAATATATAGGTTTAATGGCTGAGTATGTCTTGTTTTGATAGAAGCACAATGTCTTGGCTGTAAGCCTGGCTCAACTGTAGCCTATTATAGTCCATGGGCCAGGACCTGAAAAATGACATATCAAATCTAACAATGGTTTTTGTAATCTTCCATGTCTGAAGGGCATTACTGTATTTGGTATGATAACCCTCTCTAAGTGGTAGCTTAGTTGTATTTTGCATAACTTTTATACTCGCACACAGTATATTATACAATACAAGCCTATGTACAGATATTAGTACCTGATAGTATGTAGGAAGGTGGGACATGTCTTAATCCATGTTAAATCACATCTAGATAACATATACTCACAGAAAATATAAACTTTAGGTGGGGTGATAGAGTTTTTCATCAATGATGCCGGCTAAAATGTATCAAATATACACATTTTCGCCATAATACATGATTTTTTACATGCAAAAGAATGAATAAGGGTGGATCAAGTCTCAACTTATGTTATATGACATCCAGAGAGTGGGGGCATTTAGAAAATATATAGGTTTAATGGCTGAGTATGTGTTGCCTTGATAGGGGCTCAATGTTTTAGCTGTAACCCTGACTCAACTATTAGTGGGGCTATTAAGCTCTTCTTATATACATGAGAATTGTGCACAAAAGGAAAGAAGCATGAAACTTTCAGGGTTTGTTCTTGATGACATAAGCTTTGATTTAAGATGTAGAGGTGTTCTCAGTTTGACCTCTGAGGTCAGATAGAGGTCATTGACACCCGGGATTTTATATCTCTAATAAAATTAATTTAAATAAAATTTAATTTAATTTAATTTAATTAAAAATAGATGTAGTTCAGGATGTAAATTTGATAGAAATGTGTGTTTTCATGTGTTTGATCATGAGATTTATTAAAAACTTCTGATCCAACACCACAGAGAGGTCAAAAACTGTCACTCAGAGGTCAAAGTTGCTTGAAATAATACAGCCACATTTAGGTAAATCTAAATACAAACCGTACAGTTCGTGACAATTTTATCAAATGATTGCAGGTAACCATGGGTATGCCAAAAACCTATAGGCCTATGAATATGGCCTACTTGAACTTAAGCACCAGTTAGAAACTCCTAATGCAACATAAATATAATCTAGTTAAACATGTTAGGCAACATAATGAGAATTTAAAAAATATTCTAGTACAGTGTAATTAGTTACAAATGGTTTGACCTACATGTGACGGAGCACTGTCACTACGGTTGAGTATGCACTCTGACTGCCATACCAACGAGTCTGGCTCTTTGGTGTTGCGGTCAAGTTCCATGTTTAGCACCCTGGACCCGGGTTCAAGACTAGGTGGGGTCACTGTTCAGGGGTACTGTTTCACCATAAGGCCATCGGAGGCGGACCCAATGTATGAGAGACCTCCAGGATAGGTTGACCCCGGTGTGAAACGCAAGAGATGAGTGAAGAACTAGAATGTGGGGCGCACTGGGATGGGAGAAGTACGGCTGAAGAATGTGTGAGGGACGTGAGCCAGTGAGCTAGTATACTTGTAGTGCAAAGGTGCACTTCGCGAAGGGGAAGGCAGTAGGTCGGAGTACCGTCATTTCGGTTGAGTATGCAGTCTGACTGCCATACCAACAAACCTGGCTCGTTAACGTTGCGGTCAAGTTGCATGTTTAGCACCCTGATTCGAGACTAGGTGGGGTCACTGCCCAGCTTGTATCAGTGTGGGTTTACAGTGCGGCCCTACAACTTGTATCATAAATCACACAGTGTAACGCATTGTAGTGCAAGTTATCATATACAATATAAGACGAATATAATCTGCACCATCTATAAACCTCAGGCATTTAGTCCAACAAAAAAGACAAAACAAAACCATGCATTGACCTCAGCCTTGTACCATACCCAAGACCCATGTATTAACCTTACCCATGTATTAAATTTACTTTACTAACCATTGAATCATAATCAGACCATGATTTCATTAGAAAGCCAAATGATGAGAAATACACTCCCATGTATAAACCTCACATAGTAACCTCATACATAAAGAAAATTGGCTAAATCAATGCATAGCCTTGGTTTATAATCAGAGAATTGCAGTAGTGAGGTTGTTCAGTGATCTTGACCTCTGGTTGAAATTGCTATAGTCGGTGCATGTACAGTATAATTTGTGATAATATTATCATCTAATATTTTGATTGACTTTCATATCAACTTGTGCTTTTGAAGATTACAATGTATCATTATGACCTGCAGGCCTTTCTGGACTAGCCTAAGCCTTTGTGATTCTGTAAGGGAAGGATTCTATTGGAAATAGATTGTAGGCTTAAACTGGTATACAAAGTGATTTCACATTGTTTCACTCTTGTGCAATGTGCCTAAATTGGTCTATGTACTGGTATACAGGTATTGGTCAGATATTGTCTTTAAAGTTTGAAACAGTATAGGGCATTTGCTACCACTTTTGTTTCATTATTGGTTGTGACATCAGTTTTTCTCTTGTCCCTGATTGGTTGCCCCAACATTTGCAGCCTTTGGAGAGATCCCTGACACAATAGTGTAGTGAAATGTAATACTCAGAAGATGTACAGATGTACAAATACACTGTCCATCTAATCTGTTGGTAGGGCTGTGGGGCTTTTGTCCATTTACTGTGGTCATGCCCAATAATCTTAGTGTGTTTAGGATGTCACCCATTTTTAACTGTAGATACCGTATTCAAAACAAATAGCTATTTTCAGTGGAAAAATATGTTAATGGGAAAAATTGTTCAGTACACATCCCAAACTTTTTTTACCAATTTGCCTCAGACTCAGAAACATATCAGAGACCTAGAGAGAGTAGCAAGAGCTACTCTACTATTATCAACATCTCTACTGATAGTCCAGCTACTGGAGATACAGTGGAACAGTGGTTCTCAAACATTTCCCCACTTTGGAAGGCAGAGAATTTTCATGCCCCACCTGCCCTGATATTTCACATAGAGTGGGTAGGCCTGTAGATGGATGTAGAGCAGGATGTAGGATATAAGATGTTAGAATTTTCATGTAACTAATTTAAAGCCAAACTTCTCTCAAATCGCTCATCAACAACTAGGCTACCAGATAACATCAGTGCAATTTGTGTCACGGTTCAACAACACAATCCTGGCAACTCCCTATGAGATGCACTATGGAACTGCTTTGCAACAGGAATGGACTACCAAATTAAGTGATGGCATTATAGGACTGTGTTGGTGTGGCACTTTTTTACCCTAGTTTGTGGTATTGTAGACTTGGCTTGGTGGCCCTCTGAAGAAAATCACAATACTCATGTGGCCCCTGAAAGTTTCATGCTTTTTTTTAATTTAGTGCTCAACTGCTATGCTTCACAGCCTCACAAACAGCAGTATATTAAGTATATTATGGTGTAATCTGGTTTTGAACAGCAATTGTTGTAGCATAGCCTAACGAAACTGCTTCCACCATCTGATCTAGTCAACACAAACAGACTCTTACATTCTAAAGTTTACAGAAATAAACCCATATCTAGACTGAAATTGACAAGATTGAATGTAATAGCAGCCAATTAATTCAGGATCTATATACATTCTCTTTCAAATTGAAATGTGTTGGAAGGTCTGATTATCATGATCCTTGTATCACCAGATTACAGACAGTCTTGTCTACCCAGATATTTAGAGATATTTATGTAAACATCAATATTTATAGACTGTGACGCCCCTCTGCACCCCCTACAGGTCACGTGCAGTCCTGGTGGTGGCCACACCAAGACTGCAATTCCCAACCTGCACTGGGGTGGAGGCTTGATTAATTATTGTCCACACCTGGTGCCGGTGTGGAGGATATAGGCACCCATCCTCCACCAACTCCCCTCTCTCGTTTTTCATTTGATCCAGACACCATTGCGCACACCACCATTCACACACTCTTACATGTACATACGACCCACACGCATCCATTCATTCTTTATTTCATTACCCCTAGACACTTTTTCTATTTTTTATTCAGTTAAAATAAACTTTGATTGGATTAATTTTGAACCCATGTGTCCGACCTCTTTTGTGTTGCGCTCTTAACGAGCCGGGCGTAACACGAAATTGGGATCTCGCCGGGATTTTTCATTTTTTTCGTTTTTTGCGTTTGTGGGTCTATTTACTTTTTAAGTCCATTTCACAAAAATATTGCCCGGTGACGTCATCAGCCACGCACGACGGACAGTAAGCAGTGTTTCAGCTGGGTCGGAAGATCCATCCATCGATCACTGTTTTGTTATGTTCCGGTTCTGTTTTGTTTCGTGTTTCTGTTTTTCCTAACGTCGGAGACAAACTCTGGGAGGGAGTTTATTGCAAACTTCTCCAAGGGGCACGCAAGAGCGGCTGTACTCGTTTGAGGACAGTAGCCTCAAACCCGGCACGTCTTGAAGCGGTAGGAGTAGGACAGGTAGCTCATTAACATCAGGACCGAAGTGCGTGGTTGACCATACCGGGTAAGTATTTTTGTTGTTGTATTTTTTCTTCCATTTTTGTGTTGAGAGAGTTTTGTTTATGGTGTGTGTGCGCATAGTTGTTTCATTTCGCCAGTGTTTGTGGCTATGGCCTAGTTGTGAGCGCGCATATGTGGTTTGCATTTTTAGCGGTGGCGTTGTTAATAGGCAAATCCTATGTGACACAAGTTACACCTGGCGAATTGTTTTTGCAGCTAGGAAGGTATAAGACTGTCAAATGTTCTGTTTTATGCAGTTTAGCTAGTGCAGTTTAAGGCCTTCTCAGTTGCAGTGGAGGTTTTCAGTAGTGTGGGCATTTAGTAAGCGCTTCGTGAGCGGTGGCTCATTCGTTGAGGCAAGCCAGTTTGCTTGTATAGTTATTGTGGCAAACCAAATGGGCATTAAATGCTATTGTGGGTTTTTTGTTCATATTGGGTAAAAGGGTGGTATAGTTAGTCTGGGGACGCCTAGTTTTTCTAACCAGTCATTTTCCCATGTTTTTTTTCCCCTCCCCTTTTGTTAACTTTCAATTGTCAGCTGTTGATAACCTCCTTGTAAGTTTGTCTGTATTGGGTCATTGAACTGAAGTGTGTGTTTTTTCTGTCAAACATTTGATTGTGTGAGAGCTTGGCAAACAGTGGTTTGCATATTGTTTCAAGGTGCTTAGTGTCAATTGTTTGTATGCCTGTTAAATCTGTTCAGCATGTCGAATGTGGTGGAAGAATTTATTGCTGTCCCCTCTGCAGGACTGTTGTCGTACTGCAGTAAGGAACAGCTAGTACAGATAGCAGAGCATTACCAAATGACTCTTACTGCCCAGCTTAAGAGAACGAAGGCTCCCTTGTTGAAGGCTATCTCTGACTATTTGACTGAGCGTGGGGTTTTGTCTGTAGCGTCTGACACACCTACTTTTCCCCTCACGCCAATGTCAGATAAAGAGGTTAGACTTCGAGAAATGGCTGTTCAGGAAAAGCGTTTTGACATGGAGTTGGCTATGAAGAAATTAGATATGGAACGGGAAGAGCAGCAGCGGCAGTTTGAGCTACGCAAACTGGAGCTGGAGCTTGTTGCTAAAGGCCTTCCAATCCCATCTTCCTCTGTAGCCCGACCATTATTACCATCTGGTCCCCCACCTCTTGATATCAGCAAGTATGTCAGGATGGTGCCCCCCTTTTCAGAGAAAGATGTTGACAAATACTTTTCTCATTTTGAAAGGGTGGCTACCTCCTTGAAGTGGCCGAAGGAAATCTGGACGTTGCTTTTACAATGTGTGTTGGTAGGCAGGGCTCAAGACATCTACGCCTCCTTGTCTATAGAACAGTGCATGTCTTATGATGTTGTGAAATTGTCAATTCTCCGTGCTTATGAGTTGGTCCCAGAAGCATATCGGCAGCGCTTCCGGTATTATAAGAAGTCTGATGAGCACTCTTATGTGGAATTTGCTCGCGAGAAGGAGCATCTCTTTGATCGTTGGTGCACCTCTCAACGAGTTGACTCTTTTGAGTTGCTGAAACAGTTGATTCTTTTAGAGGAATTTAAAAACTGCATGCCTGATGAGCTAACTACATATCTGAACGAACAGAAGGTGACCACTCTGTCCCGAGCTGCGGTGTTGGCAGATGAGTATGCCTTGACTCACCGGGGGCTGCAGTCCAGCAGACACGGTGAGGGGTTTAATCAGAGTAAAGGTTCGTTCCAGGGTAATTCTAAGACTGCAGTGGCTAACCCTGTTTCTTCTCCCAGGGAAGCTAATGTAGGTGCAGTGGCGCCGAAGTCTGACATTGTGTGTTTTTATTGCAGAAAGCCTGGACATAAGATCTCCGACTGTCATGCACACAAAAGTGAACATGTTAAGCCTACAGTTTTGGCAGCACACTTCAGGTCACATCGTGGCAGTGTGGCTGGGAGTGTGTCCGCTGTAGCTTGTGGTGAGAATGCGGACTACTCTCCATTCATTAGCTTGGGGTTTGTATCTATACCAGGCCATAGTCATGTTCCTGTACGTATTCTGAGAGATAGTGGGGCTTCACAGTCCTTCCTGCGGGACGGGGTAGTGCCCCTCTCTGTTAACACCGCCACAGGAACACATGCTTTGGTCAGGGGTATTGACATGGGTATTTTACAGGTCCCGTTACACACTGTCCAACTGTCTTCTGATCTGGTCAATGGCACTGTAGTTGTGGGCGTGCGTCCATCACTGCCTGTGCCTGGAGTTGACATGGTCCTAGGTAACGACATAGCTGGATCTGTCATCTGGAAAGGTAGCAAGGCTTTACCACCACAATCTCCTGCTATGAATGTGAATAGTGTATCTCCTGTTCTCCCTGTTTGTGCTGTCTCTACAGTGACTCCAGTGCTGGATGCTGAGGCTCCAGGTTCTCCTCCCTGTCCTCCTCAGGTGACGTGTCTGGCCGTTAAAGGGGAAAAGGTGGTTGTTTCTCCGGTTGGCAGTCCAAGTCACCCTGATGGAGTTGACTGTCTTGAGGATGGTGGTTTGGTTGCTACTGAAGCAGAGTCAGTGGACTCAAGGATTTTCTCTAGCCTTCTTTATGACTCCTTTAAGGCTATTTGGGCTGGTGTTAGCTCAACGTTACAATTTTGCACTGGATTTAGAGTTCTGCTTACCATCTTGTGCCTACTACTTGTCATCTCTGGGGTTTCGCTAGGCACGGTGGGAAGTAGTCCCAATGTGTTGGTGTCTAACCATGCTTTGCAGGGGCCTATTGGGGTTTTCACTTTTGAGTGTTGTACAAGGCAGTTTTCTGCCAGTGTACTGAGCTACGTCCAGGGGTTTAGCCCTCACCATTTTTCAGTCCTTGTTTCTGATGGTAAAACACTAGCGATATCAATGTGTACGATGCAGTGTCTTTCTAATTCACAGACAGGTGATCCGGTGCTAACCCTACTTTCTATCTTGGAGTAGTTCAGCTTTGTTCTGTTGGTCCTGCCTTAATGCTTTTTTTTTTTGTAGTGATTTTTGTTTTCATCTCCTGTGTTCCAGCGCGGATGATGGCGGTTAACGCATCGGAGCGGTTCCTTGAGATTCCTTTCGTGTTTTTGTCTGTGACCTGTCTTCTCTTTTGTTCTCCTCAGTGTCCAAGGGCCCAGGATGTTGGGGTGGCGTAGTTGGGACGGGGTCACAGAGGGTCTTGTGTTTTTTCTTTTTTTTAGGCTTCCTTGGTGGAAACCTTTTGGGGAAGGAGGTGTGACGCCCCTCTGCACCCCCTACAGGTCACGTGCAGTCCTGGTGGTGGCCACACCAAGACTGCAATTCCCAACCTGCACTGGGGTGGAGGCTTGATTAATTATTGTCCACACCTGGTGCCGGTGTGGAGGATATAGGCACCCATCCTCCACCAACTCCCCTCTCTCGTTTTTCATTTGATCCAGACACCATTGCGCACACCACCATTCACACACTCTTACATGTACATACGACCCACACGCATCCATTCATTCTTTATTTCATTACCCCTAGACACTTTTTCTATTTTTTATTCAGTTAAAATAAACTTTGATTGGATTAATTTTGAACCCATGTGTCCGACCTCTTTTGTGTTGCGCTCTTAACGAGCCGGGCGTAACAAGACATTAACATAAAAATACTATGATAGATAAGAAGGCTAATATCCCAAGATGTACAACTGATATTGTATGATATGATGCCAAATGTGCATAGCACTAACTGTCCTGAGAAAAAAAAACATATAACATATATAGGTATGTCTTATGGGCTTCATATGAGACACAAGCTTACTATGTAGATGCTACAGGACGATTATAGCAAAAACAATGATTGTATAAAAAAAATGACAAAAGCTACTCATTTGAAAAGGTTATCATGCCTCTTAATAGGCTACTTAGAGCACCCAACAAACAAATTGGCACTAGCAACATTCTGCCACCTTTGGTGGTACCAACTTCTGCTCTGGCCCATGGACTATAAATTGCATCTGTACATCAAAGTATCAGTAATCTGGATTTGAACAACAGCCATTGCTGTACTGTAGTCTAAACTGAACTGCTTCCACACACTTACAACAACACCAACAACACACAGGCTACATTCTAAATTTTACAGTTAGAGGTTGCACTGTAGAATGTTCAGAAAATAAATCCAGACTGACGTTTGAAAAGGGTGAATTTAAGCTGACAATAAATGCAGGATCTCTTTGCATTCCCTTTCAGATTGCAATGTCCCAGAGTGTCCGATCATCATGATTCTGGTATCACCAGATTATAGGCAGTCTTGTCTACCCATATATTTTGTAATATATATGTTAATATCAAAATTTGTAGATATTATCATACAAATACAAGGATTAAATTGGTGTAAAAACGTTTTTTTTCTCAACATGAATGCTAATATCAAACATTTTCAACTAATAATGTATCATATGATGCCATATCTGGATAGCCCTAAGTGTCCTGAGAAAAATGATATATAGCATGTATGGGTATGTCTTAAAATGGACTTCATAGAATGAGAAAAAGAACTACTGTGTAAATGTTACAGGACGATTATGGCAAAAACAATGATTGTTGAAAAAAATGACAAAAGCTACTCATTTGAAAGGGTTATCATGTCTCTTAGTACTTAGAGGCACCCTATAAACAAATTGGCACTAGCAAGATTTTGCCACCTTTGATCGGACCAACTTCTGTCCTGGCCCATGGACTAAGTGAGCTCTGAGCCTGGTGTGATTGGTCTCTGAGATTTAAGCCCATAGCTAATGAGCTCTAAGCCTGGTGTGATTGGTCTCTGAGATTTAAGCCCATAGCTAATGAGCTCTGAGCCTGGTGTGATTGGTTTCTGAGATTTAAGCCCATAGCTAATGAGCTCTATGCCTGGTGTGATTGGCCTCTGAGATTTAAGCCCATAGCTAATGAGCTCTAAGCTCCTGTCAAGTCAAAAGGAGTTGTTCTTAAACACAACGGCATAAGAAATCGTTTTGCACCATCTATACCAGACAATGTGAAGGTTGAAGACGCAGTAATAGGGAGGTAAACCAGTCACTTGAAAGCTTACAATGTTGTTTACAATGTTGAATCAGGGAATTCCACTTTCCTTATATGAGTAACATTACCAACACAAATTAATAAAGAATCAGTCATGAAAATAAAATATTTGTGAATAAAAAATATTTTTTCAATAGAAACGCCAAAATCGACAAAATCCCCCAAAATATCGAGAATATTGTTTTTGCTTATGTCACCCATCCCTACCTGAGACATAAGAGCATAGCTAATGAGCTCTGGGCCAGATGTGATTGGTGCTTGGGATTTAGGCACATAGCTAATGAGCTCTAAGCCTGCTGTGATTGGTGCCTGTGATTTAGGCTCATAACTAATGAGCTCTAAGCCTGACGTGATTGGTGCCTGTGATTTAGGGGCATAGCTAATGAGCTCTAGGCCTGACGTGATTGGTGCCTGTGATTTAGGGGCAAAGCTAATGAGCTCTAAGCCTGACGTGATTGGTGCCTGTGATTTAGGGGCAAAGTTAATGAGCTCTATTTGGAGGATCTGATCTCTGATTGGTCACTGCTGCTGTGTCATCCTCTTCAGTTCCTGAGGAAGATCTACATCCCTGAGGGGGAGCGGCGGGAGACCAGCCCCAAAAACACCAACCACAGGAAGGGCACGAGGAGGATCAGAGTCAAGCCAAAGCATAAACTCATGGTAACTCTCCTTTCTCTCTCACACACACACACTCACACACACACACACATACATCTACATACACACGGACACACACACACACACACACACACACACACATACATCTACATACACACGGACACACACACACACACACACACATACATCCAGCTCATGACCTACTCTGTCTTGACGAGTGCAGGCTTCTTGTTGCTAGTCTGCAGGAATGATTTTTACTGCTTTATGACGAGGCATACGGAGTTTCAGGTCAGAAATATGGAAGCGTTTTGATACAATATTAAGATCTGCAGCGCAATCTATGCATGGATAACAACAGACACTCTATACTGTGGTCCTACCCAGTGACACAGTAGGTGTACAGTAAATTAAAGCAATACAAAGATACAGTAACAGAAACACCCATCTCCTCTCCTCTCCTCTCTCGCCATCTCTCCTCTCATTCACCCTTTACTCCTTCCCTCCTCTCTCCCTTCCTCTTGTCTTTCTCTCCATGCTCATTCTCTCCTTCCTCACCTTCTGTTGTCTCTCCTCTTCCCTCCATCCTGTAGAAGCGGTTTCCCCAAGCAGACAGAAGCACAGCTCATCCTTCTCTCTGAGAAACGTTGTGCTGTTTGACAGCGAGACCATCGGCATCTACCTGCAGGAGTTGGCCAAGCTGGACCAGGCCAAGTGAGAGTGGAGAGCCAAGCCAACTCGCCACCCCAGCGCTTCATTCCTGCATTTCTCTTTTTTTCTTTCTTTTTGTTTTGATCTTACTTCTAACTTTCGGCAATAGATGTTTCTGCAGAAGGCATTGTGTTGGTTGAAGATTCTTTACATAGATGTGTTTTTTAAAAGGGGGTTATAAAGAGAAAGTCTTTTGACACGTTGTGTCTTTTGTTTCGTTTTGTCCTTCACATTAATATGTTTAAGAAGTCTAAAAATAAAAGTATTTTTAAATAAGACTGTGAGTGTGTTGCAGAGAGCATGCACATTGAGATATGCACAAGACAAAGTAAAAAAACAGATTTGGGAGATAAATTCATTTAACACACTAATCTTTGATACTGATGTGCATCTATAAATCCTTATACTACCTTTTAATCTGGATGTTTGCCTATGTAGCCTCAATACAATTTCTAGGGTTGGTGTATTTGTTTCGTTTCGGCCCTATACACACTCCTCCCAAGTGCTCGCACGATCAGATACACGCAGGACAGTTGATCAAATGCAAATCGCATATGCAAAATGGAATAAAACAATGTGCCTTGCATAGATGTGCCAGTATTAGCAATAGGCACAATCTTCTTCAAATGGTGTAATGAGAACATTTCACTTATTAATAGGCTACAGCAAAAACATTTTGAGAAATGGCGTAAGGCATGGCTTAGACATAGGCCTCAATGATTTATATTTGTATATTAATGAATGGCTATTAAGAATGATGATTCATCACTCCTATACTGGACATCATCACCCCATTGGATGGACGTTTGAATCTTCTCTCTAAGCCTTGCACAACATTCATCTGCCATGTCCATTTTTCAATTTCTTTTCACAAAGTTCACCTGAGGTTATTTGAGGAGTAGGCCAAAACAAGTTGTTTCCCATAGAAATGTCTGGAATGCCAGGATCACTGACACACACACACACACACACACACACACACATTATAGGCAGGCTATATTATTGTTGAAATCTTTCTGGCTAATTGTAAAGCCATTATCCCATCAGTATTCTTATAATGCCAGATCCCAGCCCACCTCCTCCCCATTCCAAATTTGAAAATATATTTCTGTTGGCACAGTTCCAATAGTGAGATATAGCTATAAATGTAAAAAATAGCAAAAAGCCTGATGTAAAACGTAACACTGCCATAGACTGCCCTGAAAGAACAAGATATATGTGTAGATGGTCTTTATAACAGACAGATAAGAGCTTCAAAGTAAAAGTAGTGAAAATGTCCTGAAAACAGCTTTTAGGAAAAAGGCTTTTATTCTATAATTTGCAGACATGTTTCAGGCAACTATTTTAAGATGACAAGTGAGTGAATTATCAGCATTGTAAATGTAACCTTAGCACATAAGATGCATAAGTGTGTATCCAGGGTGCGATTTATGAAAAAATCAGAGGGGGGGATGATTCTGAAACGGCATTGCGTTGGTGACGTCATTGCTAGACACTAAAATGACCCCCCCCCCCCCTCTCGCCAAAAAAAAAAATTAAAAAAAAAAAAAACTGTTATTAGTAGCCTATCTGGGTTACAGCGCAGTGTCTGATGCCTCCTGAAGTCTACTGCAGTTCCTGTGACTGCTGCGTGTCGAGCGCAACATTTTTCACAAAACTTAGAAACTCTCTCGTTCAGATTTAATTCTCCTGCTGCTTACTGTGTGTTAAATAGTTAAATAAAGTGCTGCAGATTAGCCTACATTGTTTAATGTTGCCGACAATAGCCAAATTACTTTGATATCTCAGAGATGTGTTGACCCAAGTCATTCGTTGGATCCGACGGTATGCGCGGTATAGGGCGCTGGAGACTGTAACCTAAACAATTTGGTTTTTGCAAATGTGAGGAAAGCCAGGGCATTGAGCATAAAAATAGCCAATGCAAATAGGGCCAGCTAGGCATTCCTTGGGTATTGTTGAAGCATTTTGCCTAGATTATGCCATTTCTTGGTCATTTTCCACTACTGGCTGAATGACCTAAAAAATTGTCATCCCCTGCGATTCAGAAGGATATTTTGCCTGATACGTTGACAATACACGCATTTCATATCAAACTTAAATTATGCCTATGACAAACAGTTCGTTTTCCTTTGCACAAAGTTGTTCAAGCAATGTGATAACATCACGAAGTTTCTTTTCGTTTTCCAAGTTTTAGTCTTTCCAGTGAGAAAAAAAAACACCTGCGCATAGGCTGAAGTTCGCGGCAAAGTTCGCCAGTTGTCACGCACGCAATTCAGGACACAGGACGCATTTTTTACATTTTATAATTCGCTTGTTTATGCGCGCTAGATGTTCTTTAGTCACATCACATGGCTTGCATACTGTCATGAGATATCAAGGGGGGATAAATGTTATCCCCACCGGAGATAAAATTATTCAAGCAGAGGGGGGGATAACAAAACCAGAAGTGGGGATTTCTGAGCCATCCCCCCTTACAAATCGCACCCTGTGTGTGTGTGTGTGTGTGTGTGTTTGTGTGTGTGTGTTCTATATACTGTAGTGTTTCTCTCACTTTTGCTGTGGCAAGTAAACCATGGCAATCAATCCCACAATTGGCTACAGCCAGATAGTGACGAGTGAGTAGCTTATTTGAATGCACTTTAACTATTGGTTGCATTGCCATGCACTGGAAATCATTTAGAACTACATTCTAGAGTTGTACTTATTATTGCTCAAGTGTTCAATAGGTCACTTTGGGCCCTGAGGCGCTTGATCCCCTAAAAGCAGGCCTACCTCATCTGTCTGCACTTATATGCAGATATGCAGAACATATCTATGCTTCGCTACTTGCAGTGTGTGTGTGAAAACTTGAGTTTCCTGACAATTGACTTGCAACCAGCCGTGTGCTGATTTTCATACACTAACAGTTGAGCTCAAGAAAGGCAGTTGAAGAGACAAGTGGACATTGTGTGTGAGTGAGAAAGCAAGGGAGGAGAGCAGTAATCATTGCAAAGCGTAATGTGTGCTACTTGTCCGTGTGTTTGTGTGCACACGTGTACTCGTGTGCTAGCCTACTTGTCCCTGTGTGTGTGTGTGTTTGTGTGTGTGTGTGTGTGTTGTGTGTGTGTGTGTGTGTGTGTGTGTGTGTGTGTGTGTGTGTGTGTGTGTGTGTGTGTGTGTGTGTGTGTGTGTGTGTGTGTGTGTGTGTGTGTTGATGCTGACTTAGACCTTCATACAGTACACAAAGGGAATTCTGCCAACAAAAACTAAAAAAAAATAATAAAGGTTGTCATTTTTGTTATAGTTTTTTTTTAGCCATGTGTATTCTCATATTTTCTAGGTACAACAAAAGTTCAAGTAATATAAGTTTTAACGCATAGTTGAAGAGACATGTGGACACAGTGTGTGTGAGAGAAAGCGAGAGGAGAGATGTTATCATGGCAAAGTGTGCACTAATGATGTTAATGGCTATAATAGTAGTAAAATAACTTTATAGTAAAATAACTATTTTGCGGTGGTTTTCTATCCCATGTGACTATACTGTATACTGTAGTGTAGGGGTAGGAAACCTATATGTCATGCAAAATCATTTGAAGATCCAAACCAAAACAAATTCTCTATTAAAAAGGATAGCAAGCAATGGTGAAAAGTAACCTAGTGTCCCTGTTGTGTGGTAGAGTAGATGACCTTAGATGACACCAAACATTGAAACTCTAGTCGTGGATCAGGGAGTTCAGTGGTTCAGTATCCCAGGAATTGTTCACCTGTAGTATGATATGCCATACAATCTTTAACAATAGAACTGAACGAGGACTGGACCTTCCAACACTACCAAAAGCTAGTAGGCTTTAGAACACAGATGGATCTACATGCCCACCGATATTGTCTGTTACTTACACATACACAATACAATACTCCATCCAATATTTACAAGATAGCTTGTTTAAGAAGAGGGCATAAATATAATATGATGGCACATACAAGAAATGAAAGACACACAAAGACTACAGTAATTGACATATTGTACAAAAGTGCACAGATACAGATTGTTTTTTTTTGTTGTTGTTGTTTTTTGTTTTGGAAATGCATTAGAAATGTAGTTACTAATTGCTGTGTGTGTGTGTGTGTGTGTGTGTGTGTGTGTGTGTGTGTGTGTGTGTTAGAGGGTTGAGGCGCTTCAGTAACTTGACTACCTTTTATCAATGCATAAAATGACACACTTTTTGCCATGTATGAAAGAGAGCTACAGTTACCTGAATACCTTTTGTCGACATGCAACCAGCCGTGCAGCTAATCTCCATACACTAACAGTTGAGCTGAAGGAAGACAGTTGAAGAGACAAGTGGACACAGTGTGTGAGAGATTGTATCATTGCAAAGTGTATGTGCTCTTTCCCTCTCTCTCTCTCTCTCTCTCTCTCTCTCTCTCTCTCTCTCTCTCTCTGTATGCATGAGTGTGTGCCTGTGTATTCGCTGACTTTGAGCTTCCACGAAGATTTGAATAAAAAGTCAAACATTCATGTGTAGAGATATCCTAGAGTAGATTTTGAATGGAAGAACTTCAGTATGATGAGTTTGGCCTATTAGCCTTTACCTCCTCATCACACCAGTGCCTGTGGGGTTACCGTGACTTAGCAGGCTAGCTAGCGCATCCAACCCTGGGGTAATTTCATATCCTTACCCGTCCCTTAGCCTGACATAGCCCGCCCATAATACGAATGTTCATACGTATCCATGGTCTGGGAACGGTCCTCTTGGGCGTGTTTATATCGGTAGAGAGTCTACCGGCCAATAAGCGACGCTGATTAGACGAGCTGTCCAATTGTTTCAAACCAAAAGTGAATGCCCTCCCCCCCGCAGTATAATCGCGCCAGGTTAAAGAACCTCCAGACCATGAATACGGATGAACAGCAGTATTATGGGCTATGGGCTATGTCAGGTTAAAGAACCTCCAGACCATGAATACGGATGAACAGCAGTATTATGGGCTATGGGCTATGTCAGGTTAAAGAACCTCCAGACCATGAATACGGATGAACAGCAGTATTATGGGCTATGGGCTATGTCAGGTTAAAGAACCTCCAGACCATGAATACGGATGAACAGCAGTATTATGGGATGGCTATGTCAGGCTACCCGTCCCTCTCTCCCACTCATTTCCTATCATTCTCTCTACTGTCCTATCAAATCAAAGGCCTAAAAAACTTAAACTATAATATTTAAAAAAATGTATATGTGTCTGATGACCATGTACATTAGACTCTGCAATGCCTAAACAAACTCTCATCATACTGATTATATATATTTTAATTAATTTCTTTATGAATATAACCTTTATCCTTTATATATTCTGATATAACCCTGTTAGTATTAGCAAGCAGAGAAAAGCTTTGTATTTTATTGGTCCAAATGCCTCCTTGATTTATTTTTGGGGCGTGGTAGCATAGTGGTTAAGGACCTTGACTCTAGTGGGCAAGTAGTCTGCAAGTTGTGGGTTTGAAACCTGGCTGCCACGGTTGTGCCCTTGAGCAAGGCAATAACCCTAAATTGCTCTAGGGGAGACTTCCGCTGAATTTGATAACTGACAAAAATTTAAGTTGCTTTGGATAAAAGTGTCTGCTAAATCCATAAATGTAAATGTTTTTTCTACAGAAAATAAATACGTCATGCCTCACCACCCTTACAGTGGTGCTATGACCTGGCGATCTGTAAGGTCAGTCTGATGCTGATCGCCGTGGATGCTGTGTGGAAGTAAAGCTCAGGTGTGCAGAATCAAGTTTGGTTACGTAGTGATCTTTGTAAATGGTGAGTCAGTGTAGGGCAGTGTTCATATTATTCCACTGATGGGGATTGTTCTGTTTATTTAGTTCACATGGCCATTTTGCTCAAATTCTATTCTTCATCAACTTCTTATTTTCTACTTTCAACTGTTAATACACAATGCAGACAGATGTTTGCCACTAAGGCTAAGAAAGCAGACTGCAGTGAGAAAGTCCAAGTTGCCCAGAGGTGCTGGTAGATAAGCGTTGGGTATGGGGAGCTGGGTTAACCCCAGTCAGTAGCTGACAGCGGTATGACATACGGACTCACACCCTGTAGCCTACATGTAAAATCAGACAAGGCACTACACACCCAACATTGAACTGAGGGCTGACAAAAGGGCAGGGGTGGGGTGGGGGTTGAGACATGGAAAAAAACTGAAAAATTCCCCCAAAAATCCCATTGATCATTTTAATGACCAAGTTGCGTCTCTACATTTTATATTTATTGCAGTAAATAAATGGCTATATATAAATCAGACATTATCAGATATTATTGCGGGCCACCAGAAATGTTTCTGCGGGCCAACATTGGCCCCTGGGTCACACTTTGAGAACCTATGGCCTAAAAGAGAGGTGAATGTTTGGTCTCCATTAGTTTCCCTCCCCTACAGGGCAAAGTCCTCCTCGAGCTCCACCTACCTCAATGTGGATGAAATCATTCAGCTGAAGTGTAGGTGTGGCTTGCCAGGTTTCAATAAAAAAGGCTGCTTCTCTTCTGTCAAGCTCAGAGATCAGCCTTCCTTTGAATCTCCTTCAACCTCCAGCTCACCTCAACAGCCATTAAGCAACCATTCAACAACCTCCAGTTTGTCGCTACAGCAAACCTTCAGCGGACCAACCATCACATCTCTGGTACAGGCTCCACCACCCCAAGCCTCTGTCCAGGTCTGTATAGTGTCTGCTTGCTCTGCACCTCTAAATGTATGTGCTGTATCTATGTACAATGCTAGAAACCCAAACAATATGTTAAAGTTCTTTTTCCACCTTGACATTTTGTTTTATTGACATCAGTAAAAAGTTAGCATACACTTTGTATTTCATAAAGTGGCCTTGAAATGGTTTAATTTAAGTTAAATCTGTATTCAGCAACTCTTTTAAAGTCAAATTTCGTAGGATTGTCATGTTATTCTGGAAGTAGTACATGAAAAAGGCTATTTAGGAAAAAAACTGAATTCTTTAGCTCCATCTAAACCCTGTAATTGTGGATGCAAAAATCCCTCTAGCCTCCCACCTTCCATCAGGTTCAGAGGGAGAGATAGTTGCCTGTCGATCATAGCGGAGAGCAAGCCACTGACATTGTGCTGCAGCGAGGGAGGGGTTTGAGATGCTGTTGACCAGAAAGTTGTATGACTTTATTTTTTATTTTTTTGCCTAAGTCTTGGAATTACTTTCAAATGGAACGTAGTTTCAAGGACTTCCTATCAAATACTAAGGAAGGAAGTGTATTCAAACTTTTGACTGTTGTCAAAAAAAAATATCTATAAAATAGTTTCATCCCTTTATTCTGATATTTAGCAAATATAAAAAATGTGATAATTGACCAGCCAGTCTCTGAATCAGGCATTTCAATAGAGTGATTCAGTCATGGGTTTCCTCCTATAATAATGGCGTTCTGTGTTACATTGCAACAACATAAAAAATTGGAACATTAGGGAACAGGTTTCTGCATGCTGAAGAAGCCATTTACAAGAATAAGCAAAGAACAGTCTTCAGCATGCATGAAATATAAAAAATCTGCCCGCTGACGACGCACGTTCAAACTGTTTATGTAAATAAAGTTCTGTTACGTCTGAGAAAGTTAACCCATGTTATGTTATGTTATGTTATGTTATGTTATGTTATGTTATGTTATGTGTTGCAGTCATGCTGTGTCCCTGGTCTTCCACCTCCATGCTGTTGTCTTTATTGGTCCTTGTGTCTTGGACGGCTTCCCCTGCTTGGTCCGATGACCCCAAGCCTGACCTTTCAGGTCACTACTGGACCGATAAAGAGCTACCCTTCGAGACCAGACCACAAACTACTGAAGTCCTTAATTTTGCAAAGGAATCTCTTCCTGCAATTAAAGCCCTGGTGGACCGTACAAATATAAAGAAGGTGTCAGGTGTACTGAAGCAACTTTCCAAATGGGCCAGTGCTGCACCCGTCATTGGGCCAGTGTTCTCTTTGGTCAACATGGTTTTGGTATTTCTTCCACAACATGATCCAGTGTTTGAGGAGGTGAAGACAGGTTTTGCAGAAGTGAACAGAAAATTAGATTCTCTTTCCATTCAGATTTCCAATCTGGCCACAGATGTAGAGTGGTTCAACTACATTAGTGTGTACTCTCAAGATGAGGCCCACATCCTTAATGCTTGGAGGAAGTACAGTGAGATTTCTAAAATGCAGTGGTTTAATGACTCTGCATATTTAGCCAAGGTCTTTACCAACTTCTATGAATATGCTCAAGTTGAGGCCAGCGTAGCGAACATTTACCATTATCTGACTGTCAATGGCACGGCTCTTACTGGAAACCTCAATGACTTGCTGAGGAAGAAGTTTAAATGTAACATAAGAAAGATCATGGACTATAACCTACATTTCAATCAGTTGTTGTGGAAGGGTAAAGCACTCAGCAATATTTACTGGAAACTGATGGGTTTTGACATGAGTGAAAAGGAATATGGTAGTATGTTCAAGGACGTAAATAAAGTTCAGGTAGAAACTGTGCATTTCTGCCTGAAAAACCTCATGCATTATGTCAAGGAGGATGTTGTGGAAATTGCCAAATCCTTCAGTCCTGACAGAAAGCAAGACATTGCTAACAAGGTGAAAGAGTTTCTAGATGAGAAATACAACTGGTACAAATGGGTGGTGGTGGTATATGCCAAATCAGATGAAGGGAAAAAGATAACACCAGTTAATATGACTGAGATTCCTATTGACAGTAGCACCATTGTGGCAGTGAAATACATTCCAGAGGAGGAAAGTTGGGAAGAACAAAGAGTTAGGACCTCAGCTTCCTTTCCCGCTGAGGCTTTTAACCATGCTATTACTTCTTGTTTAGCAAAATCGGAATCGGACGTAATTCCGTGCTTAAGTAGATATCATAAAAAACATTTCATTGTTTATGATTACTATAGTTATGATTTCCAAGATTATTTTAATGTAGCATTTCACTCAAACACTGAAAACATTGCCAGCGCTCCAAAGCCTGTTTTTTTCAAAAAGATTACGACACCATTTAAGATTGTGGGGGATGATATGTATGTGTCTCTTTATTTCTTGAAAGTGAATGCCTCAGTCTGTGACCAAACATGTGAGGAACATGGCCGATGTCAAAGGCTCCTGAACTCCAATGAGGGGCTGTGTGAGTGTGACGATGGCTACTATGGAGAGAATTGTGAAGAGAAATTCATGGCAATGAAAACAACATTGACCCTTCCCTTCGCTATTAAGACCACAGACGTGAGGCTGCAGGACATTGAGGCCAAATTGAATGATATTATCAGTAGAATGCGGGGATGAATTGATGGCGATTATGAAACTAGGTCATTAATTTGCAAAATGACACACTGGAATTAACCAATCACACCCAGTGAGGTGAATACTATCTGATCTGCCTGTAAAGCTTTTCCAGATCAGATGTGTCAAATCTTTATAATTAGTTGACTATTGGAATGAATAATAAGATTTAAACTGGTTTCAAACAACTCTAATGTCTTATAATCATACAGCATCTATAGTACAGTCTGTGTCTCAGGGACTGTGATGAATTCTATCCTTCAGATGATCCTTCAGATGATCTGTCAAAACAATTAATTAAATTGTCATGAGTGATATTTTTTTGGAGGGGCTATGTTTGTAACATTTTTAGGTTCATTTAGCAGCTTCATATATATAGCCTATATATATTTGGGGGGGGGGGGGTTGCCTTTAATCAGAGACACCATTTCACCATTTCATTGATGGCTTAAGTTATAATAGCTTTGAAAATTAAACGCTGGTGTTTTATGCACACACTTTTGATAGCAGAGACCACTCATGCCATTCCAATCAGTATATTAGCACAGAGGGTGGCTACTTAACAAAACCTGGGGGAAAATGGTATAAAACTAAGCAAGCAGTTCATAAACAGACAAGTCACTTTTGGCTATTTTCTCTTCTTGAAGCGCAAGTGCTTTAGCCTGACACGTCAGACTATATCATAAGAATGTATAGTCTGAAGACCACTGATAGACTGTACCTCAATGGAGGGGCGGGTGATTGCGTTGTCTTTCAAACTGTCTCTCCACGTAATAGGCTAGCGTTCCGGCCAGTGGTACCAGCTGGTATATCAAACTTTTCCCGTAGCCCGTCGGTAACACGGCAAAGACATCTTTTTCAGAACGAAAAACTTCAGTGCACTTTCTTGTTTCACTTTCAAAGAAAATGACAAGTGCAATTCGTCCAAAACTAAAGCCAAAGACGATTCCGCTCTGGTTTGAGCAGGGCTGTCGTCATCGTACAAAGCCCGCCTTACGATTTCCTGTACACATACCGCGCTGTGATTGGTTATCCGCCTCCAGAGGAAGGCTAAAACGGGTTTCTATCAGTGGCCTCTAGACGTACCTCTGTGCAAATTCAAATTTGCTACCACTAGGGGTACGTCTAGAGTCTAGGCTACAAGTGCTTAACAATTCACTTGCATGATAAATTGGCCATTATTTTCCCCACGCCGACCCCTCCCTCATATTTTGAAGGCGTTAACCAGAATGTCGACTGTATTGGTTAATTTGGCAGATAGGCGCTTCATTTACAACTAAACGAAACTGAAACTGCGCTTCGAAGACCAGTATTAGAGCAGTAGCTGATCATGGCAGAGGCTAACTTCGACCCCTGTTGCTGTGCGATATGTTTGGATCCATTGAATGATCCCGTAACTATTCCTTGTGGACACAGTTTCTGTATGAGCTGCATCAGCAGCTGCTGGGAACAGGAGGGAAATAAAGTTGACTACAGTTGTCCTCAATGCCGAGAGCTATTCAACTCCAAGCCTGTTCTAAAGAAAAATGTCGTGTTGGCCGAGCTGGTGGAGAAACTGACCACGAACGAGTGCACTCCTCCTAACCTCACCGGCGGCGGACTTGGCGATGTGGAGTGCGATCTCTGTACCAGGAGCAAAGCCAAAGCGGTGAAGTCTTGTCTTACATGCATGGCTTCCTACTGTGAGACTCATATCCAACCTCACTACGAATCAGCTGCTTTGAAGAAGCACAACCTCGCCAACGCCACTTCTAAACTACACGAGAATATCTGCCCTCATCATCACCGGCTACTTGAGGTGTTTTGCCGTACAGATGGAAGATGCATCTGTGCTTTGTGTACTATAGATGAACACAGGGGTCACGACATCGTCACTTTGGCAGCAGAGATGCCAGTGAAACAGGTAGGATTATCAATTGGGCCTAACTTAAAGTATAAGTTTCAGGTTGTTTTTTTTTTTTTTTTTACAAATCAAGCGAAATGATAGTGAGTAGAGATTTGTCTTGAAAAATCAACTTTTCATAAAATAGAACAATATTTACAGCTATTTTTGTAAACAGTCCAGAGTGGTATGGCTGGAACAGTCTAAACAGTGATGATGTCACAACAGGGAGTCAAGCAAAGCATGGGTTTTAAGTCAAGGCAAGTTTATTTATATAGCACATTTAACGCAAACAAGTTTGACTCAAAGTGCTTTACAAATGGTAATAAAATGAAGTTAATAGCAAAAAAAGATGAATTTGAAATATTTTTAATAGGCCTATTTGAAATTGAAATCTTAATAACAATAATGGTGAAACTACTACTAAATGATCAGAGAATTAAGAAAATAAATGAATGGAGGACAAAGATAATTAAAATAAATGAAATTATAAGGACAAACAAACAAAGAAAGAAAAACGGGCAAAAAATAATATGGGCATGGGAAAGGAGTTATGGTGTATTAAAAGCTAGGGAAAAGAAATGTTTTTTTTTTACTAAGACTTAAAAGTCATCTACAGATTTTACATGGGAGGGAAAACCATTCCAGAGCTGGGGAGCAGCAACAGAGAAGGCTCTGTCTCCTTTTGTTTTGAGGTGAGATTGGGGAATTGCAAGAAGTTGTTGGGAGAAAGACCGGAGAGATCTAGTGAAGGAGTGGGGACAAAGGAGATCACAAATGTAGGCTATTGTGGCGCTAACCCATTCAAGGCTTTAAAAACAAACAGTATCTTGAACTCAGCTCTATACTTAACTGGTAACCAATTTAACCAGTTTTAACTGCATTTTCTTTTACACTGACAAGGTCAATAAATGTCCTGTTTGACATGTAACTTTAAACCTGCTTTAAATATTAACTAATATATTCATTGTTATGTTTATGACAGACCCAGTTTGAGGAGACAAGGAAGAAGTGCCAAGAGATGATCAAGAAGAGAGACAAGGAGCTTGTAGAGATGAATAAAGCTTTTCTCTCTTATAAGGTGAGAAATGTGAGAAATTGTAATGCCTGAATGCAGATATGAAATATTTAATTGAATACTACATATTTAAACAAGCTTGCATAGACTGTAAAGCTAGCCTAGACTCTAGACGTACCCCTAGTGGTAGCAAATTTGAATTTGCACAGAGGTACGTCTAGAGGCCACTGATAGAAACCCGTTTTAGCCTTCCTCTGGAGGCGGATAACCAATCACAGCGCGGTATGTGTACAGGAAATCGTAAGGCGGGCTTTGTACGATGACGACAGCCCTGCTCAAACCAGAGCGGAATCGTCTTTGGCTTTAGTTTTGGACGAATTGCACTTGTCATTTTCTTTGAAAGTGAAACAAGAAAATGCACTGAAGTTTTTCGTTCTGAAAAAGATGTCTTTGCCGTGTTACCGACGGGCTACGGGAAAAGTTTGATATACCAGCTGGTACCACTGGCCGGAACGCTAGCCTATTAAGTGGAGAGGCAGTTTGAAAGACAACGCAATCACCCGCCCCTCCATTGAGGTACAGTCTATCAGTGGTCTTCAGACTATACATTCTTATGATATAGTCTGACGTGTCAGGCTACAGTAAAGCATGAATAGGTAGCCTATTGGACTGAGCGGTCTTGGGCCCAGAATGCTTGAGCTCAGTAGGACACTGGGTGGGACACTTATTTCACACCTGAACATTCCGAGATTCTAAAACCATTCCAGAGTAGTAAACTGAACATTACATCATTGAAATGCATAGAATTTATACATTTTTCTGGCTTGAAAAAAAAAAAAAAATGGGTAATAACATTTAAAACATGTTTAAATTCACTTTCTGAAGCCCACAAATTGGGAGGTCCCAAATAGATAAAAGTGGTTTTAAATTTTTGTGCATGAATATTCTAAAGGCATCTATTCGGGACTTCCCAATTTGTGTGAATTAATTGTGTAAAAGAAAGTGAATCTAGACATGTTTTAAATGTTATTACCTATTTTTTCAAGTCAGAAAAAGGGATAAATTCAACGCATGTCAATGATGAAATGTTCAGTTTACTACCATGGAATGTTGGAATGTTCAGGTGTGAAATAAGCCCATAATCCATGACACTCTAGCCTAAAGATTTTAGAGCGGAGCACTCTACAATATTGCTCTAGCCTCTGTTGATTGTGCAAATTAGAGCAGAGGTAAGATCAAATTCACTAACAGAGGCGAGCGTTCGCGAACATAGGCGAACAGGTTGCAAATCCTCGGAAGTTCTTGGTTAACGTTAACGAACACAGGCGAACGGTCTGAAAATGTAGTGCTCCGCTAACAGTCCTGTGTGCTGGATAGCAAAAGATGTGTGTCCCGATTGGAAATGAATCCCAAAGAGCATTAAATGTTGTCAGCATGTCTCACAACAACTTTGTCTCGCATTAATAGCCTCCTGTGGGTAATTTCTACTCTGTTTGCCAGTTGTGTTTAAGAATTTAGAACATTAAGCAAAATCATTCAAATTCCACTGTTTTATGCGAACATGTTTGCGACGAGTGTTCGCTCATGTTAGATGAATCTGAACGCACCTCAGGACACGGTTGCCTCACTTTCACCCAAACTCTTCTTCTTCTGTCAGAGGGACACAGAGGTGGTGGAGCAGCGTTGTGAGAAGGTCTTTACCGAGCTGATGGAGTGTGTGAAAAAGACACATAAAGAGGTGAGGGAGGGCGTCCGAGAGGAGCAGATGGAAGCAGAGAGTGAAGCTAAGGATATTCTTAAGGAGCTGAAGCTGGAGATGGCAGAGCTGAAGAGGAGAGAGGCAGAGATGGAGCAACTCTCACAGGAAGCAGACCACGTCCATTTCCTCCAGGTGCCTCCCCAATAGTTATATTACTTTATAATGGATGCCAACTCGACTAGCCTGTGCTAGCTGGCGGCAGTATATGTAAATCCTCACATCCCCTGCTATCCTTCAAGAATGCTTCTAACCGCTGAGGTGGAAGCCAGGGCTTTTCAGCGCAGTGGTTCGAATGTTCAACTCCCATGGTATGGGTATGTTGTAGTTGATGGGGGGCGGGTTCAAGACCCGTATGCGGTGCGGACTGACTCTGGCTACATATGCATTGCTTTAGGTGGGTGACATAATCTTGTTGCCCATCAGCCAGCATGTTTACCTAGTCTAGGGTCTGGAGTCCAGGCATCCACTGTTGTGTAGTTTGCACTGTAGGTATAACATTGGAACTATTTAGCCTTAAAGCGATATTTTAATGCAACTGTGAATTGGGTCTATTTTTGGATGCTAAGGTGATAACTTAGAAGCTTGTGGTGTAATGTGCAGGATAACAAAACTAGTTTCTAACATGAGTGAATGGGGCAAGAGCCAGGTCAAATACATTGCTATTTTAAATCGACTGCAAAGGATCAAAATATCGTCACACTTTTGTAACAGTGTGTAGAGACCCTGAAAAAAAAATTATTAAAATTTTTTGCTTGCAAGAGTTGTTTGCCTTAAAGAGGATGTGAAACACCTTTCTTCTAGAGGCCCTGTTAGCTTTCTCTCTTCTCTCTTGGACAACAGGCTGTGCAGCTGATGCCAACCTCCTATGAAACTAAAGATTTTCAGCCACCACACCTGTCATTTGACTTCATCAAAGAGACCATCAGTGAAGTAAAGAATGAAGTTGATGATTTCTGCTCAAACACAGAGGAGAAATTTTCAACTGAAGGTAAAAGTGATATCATCAATACTTACAGTAAAGTAAACATACTGCAAACTGGCAAAAGTTGCCTATCCATTCAACTCAATAGTTGGCCATCCATTCATGCTAACAGCTATAACTCACATATTGAAACTAATCAGGAAGCCTTTCATTCTAACCCATGCAGACAGTCTCTGAAATATTATCTTTCAAATAAGATTAGGATTTCCTGAAAGAAAATCTTAAGGTTCTCCGTCTGCTTAAAGGAGAGTACCGTAGTGAATTCAAGCATAGCCCTATTGAAAGAGCTTGCTAAATGCGCTAATTAGCGAGTGGAACAAAATAATTTGGTACAGCACAGACCGAACGCAAACGCAGAAGCGAACAGGCACTTTCCACTGAATCTATGGGACCTGACTGTTGGAAACCGAAAGTAAGATCTGAGGTTACATTGACTCAATGTTAAGTGTTTCGCGTTCGCGTTAGGTCTGTGCTGTTCGAAAATCTTTCATTTCATGCGAAATATATTGCTGTTAGAAGGCTTGTGCAGCAGGACTATGTTTAAACTTACTCCGGTATATTGCTTTAAGTGTCTCTCTCTCTCTCCATTGCGGCAGTGGCCACCATCTTCTTTGAGGTGGAAGACTTCAACAAACTCAGTGGAAGAGCCTTAAGCCCATCAGTTATTCTGGAAAATATGTCATGGAGTGCGTTTGTGAGGCCACATTTGGAAAACACCAAGTTTGTCAGCTTCTGCCTGGATGCCAGTTCAGATATCGGGATCAAGTAAGCAATAATTTGGCTGCATGTTTTTGATGAACACATGGTGTTCTTTTACATAAGCCTTGAAAGTTAATCTTTTACATAAGCCTTGATACAGTTTTTTATTATTTTCAAAAATATTTTTTAACAATTTAAACAACATTGAGCAGGACAAACCTAGACTTAATCTGCTATGATTTGGAGTTAATTATGCTTAAAGGTTAGCCTGGCGAATGGCAAACTAAAATCACAAGTGATATTTAGTCTGGGGACCTACCTATTGCATTTCTCGTAGCGGAAGCATCGTTTACAATTGTCCATAGCCGTTTATTGGGCGCTACGAATGTCTATCATAGCCTCTGTACATACCTCGGAGCCAATACCAGAGCCACCACGTGACGTAAAATATCGAAAGCAGGCGAGAAAAACGGCCATGGTCACCATGCTGCTCTGCAGAGTGAAATGAAATAAGCGGGCAAAGCAGCATGGGGACTCCCAGGCTACTTAAAGTTAGCGATTGAGTTGATGACTTTTTAATTATATAATTGGTACATCGTGTTGTAGCCTACTAGGCTACCTCAGTTCTGTCTGGGACTCAAGAACAGTCTTGAGACCATTTCCGCTTTCTCTGTCATGAAAGCAAAAATATTCAGTCTTGATTTGGTCTGTGCCCACTGTGGAAAAATAGAAATTTTAATAGTTTTTTTTTTTTTTTTTTCCAGGTATTATTTTGGCAGTCAGTTGGTGGCTGTGGTCAGATGTACAAGCTTCTTTAGCTTTCTGTGGTGGTGGCAGTGTCTGTGAAAATGGACTAAATGTCAACTTATATCATCTTTTCTAGGTGTTGTAATGTCAAAGCAGTCATGAAGGTTATCAACCATCAAGATGATGATGAATCATTTGTACGCAAAATAAAACACACATTCTGTGCAAAGAAACCAAGTTGGGGCTTCTTGAGGTTCATGTCCTGGAACGTAAGTCAAGTAATTGCTGAACAAATGTCCAACAAACTTCCACTATCTGACTGTTAAAGACATATGGGGTTGGTGCTGAACCCGTCCGCTAAACCTTGCTCACTCTAGCTTTAGCATTGATGATGTTCCTGGATGATACCCATTTCCAGTTGGGATGGCAGTTGTTGTTTGGGAACGTTGCACTTGCTAGTGCAACAATCCCAATTTTAGCTTTATCTTAGCATAGCCACTGGAATGTAATGTTGCCAAAAACTTGCTATCTGGTTACGTGCTATGCTAACTTAATGCCAATGCTTAGGTCTTAGCTGTTCAGCTGTCATGACAGGTTTATAAAGTTTATGACAGATTCTTGACAACGTCATGTGATAGTTAATGACAGTGTCATGTTAGTCTTATGACAGTACCTTTAAATAAAGTGCTACCCTGCACTCTATACAGTAATTTCCCTCATATAAGCCGCATTGTGTATAAGCCGCAGGACAGCGTTTTATGCAAGTTAAAAAAAACAAAACCATATTAACTGCCCCCCTGTTTTAACCTCATCGTGGAAGAAATTTCGCAAAATCAATGTATAAGCCGCGGCTAATAGTCGGGAAATTACGGTAAGTGGAGGTCTTAGCTGTTCCCTTGTAATCTAGGACTGCATTCTTTTGAATAGAGGTCTCAGCTGTTTCTACTATTCTAGAACTGCACTGTTTTGAATGGAGGTCTCAGCTGTTCCTAGTATTCTAGAACCGCACTGTTTTGAATGGAGGCCGTCCGCACACCGGCTCCGACAGCATTGCAGAGCACTTTCAAATCTGACAATTTCGCAACAAACGTAGCCCCATAGCATGAGAAATAACAATGGATGTCCATTGACGGCTCCGACAAAATAGACTTCAATCGTAATTCAGAATCGACAGTGGAAGAGTTCGGCGCTGGTGCGCGGGGTTGCATTAAAAACAATGGAATAGAATGTTGGAAGCAGAGTGCTCAGCACTGTCTGAGCCGATGTGCGGTGGCTTTTAGCTGTTTCTAGTAATCTGCACCGTTTTGAATGGAGGTCTTACCGGCCGTTCACACTGACATGCTTTTTTTTTACCTCCAGGCGCTCAAATTCATTTGTTTCCTTATGAAACGATGCGACTTGACCGTTGCTATGCTCCTTGCGTAAAAAAAAAAAGCGCTAGGCGCAAGGTGAAAAAATGCTAGCGACTAAAAAAACACAAGCACTCAAAGTTGAAAATAGTTTATATTTTGAGGTTGCATTTTCTTCAACAATGGGCCCGTTGCCTAGCTGCCAGTCATAGCTAAGTCAGGGAGTTAGCGGTTTAGCCAAATCTAGCTGTCATAGCAACAAGACGTACATTCATCACTTTCCACCTTGCATGTATTTGTCACTCACTTTTTGAGAACACTCGCGTTTTAGCGGCGGAAATGCGTGTTCAGTGTGAACGGCCGCTTAGCTGTTCCTACTAATCTAGAACTGCACTGTTTTGAATGGAGGTCTAAGCGGCCGTTCACACTGAACACGCTTTTCCGCTTCTAAAACGCGAGACAACGGGCCCATTGTTGAAGAAAACGCGACCTCAGAAGTTACACTATTTTCAACTTTGAGCGCTTGCGTTTTTTAGTTGCTTGCGTTTTTACTTGCGCTTTTTTTAGACAGTAGCAACTGTCAAGTAGCATCGCTCCATAGGGAAACAATTGAAATCGAGCGCCTGGAGGTGAAAAAAGAGTGTCAGTGTGAACGGCCGCTTAGTTGTTCCCTAGTATTCTAGAACTGTCACCATGGGGACCAGTGTTGTCACTATTGCCTTCACTATTGCTTATTGCTTCCACTGTTGCTTTTATGTTTGGTAGCATTGTCCACATTGCCTCACATATTTGATGCACAGATGTGTTCTCGTGAGTGATTACTATTTTACTCATTTTCAGGACGTGGTGGATCCAGCCAAGGGATTTGTGCAAGATGACAAAGTTTCCTTCATGGTCACTTTATGGGCTATTTAGACCTCAAACTGTTTTCTAAAATATGATGCCAATGCCTGTTAATGACAGTAGTGACTAGTTCAGCATAAAGTTACTTTAACATTGGAGTTTATGTGCAAATGTCTGCTAGGCTGTTTTTATTGTTTAACAGCTTAGCTTTCAAGCTCCCATTTCAGTTATAAGTTTTGATAGAGGTGAATCTTCTGTCTAATCCAAAGTCTTATGTTCAAATTGCAGAATTTGAAATAAAAAGCTGTTATTTAAAAAAAAAAAAAAAATTCAGGTCTGGACAAAGGTCTGGACAAAGAGAAAAAAACAACATCCTTTGGATCCTTAAAACTCAGCCTCTTCCTAACATATTATTCGCTAGGTGGTGCTTGAATGTGTTCCATTCTGGTCTGACGGAACCTAATTGTCATCTAATGTTTAATATATTAACAAATAAAGAGCAGCATTTGACCAATCCTGTTGATTGTCCATTTTCAGAATGAGCAGTCACTCAGCAGGTAGAGGCCTGTTATCTTTGCATTAAAAATGGCCAAGATAGACCTACTTTATGTCTGTATAAAGATGCCCAACGTAGACCTACTGTACTGTTTGTCTGGATGACTATAGCACTTCAGCTAAATCCTCCACCTGGTCAAAACAGTTCAGTTGGTTGGTGTCCATTACTGGCAATGTGAATCTTCACTAGTTTTACTGTACATGTTTTCAATGTTTTGTTTGTTGCCTACTGGTGTTTTTACTGAATGTTTGTTGTACATTTTACTTGATTAAATGATTCATGATTACTAAGTGTGTGTTGTTTGAACTGTGCAGGAAAATCCACTTACAGAAGAGATTCAGACAGTATAGTACAGCAGGGATTTTCAACTGTTCCCAGGGACTACCATTATGTCATCGCCGGCCCAATATTGTGGGCTGCCGCGGGGTTGTTATAAACAGAGATTGCAACACATTTCATACAAAAAGACATTTTAGCCAGCGACCACCATATTTACCCACCTGTGCAGAGTTAATTCACCTGAAAGTACAGCTGGGTACTAGGGTTATATACCCTTCAGTAATAGAATGATGATTGCTTGATAGGGAAGGCTATTCTACAACCTTGTCATTTTCTAAGTAGGCCTAATAGCATTTCAGTATTTTTTTCTTAGTCTTACAATGTTCTCATTTAACAATTTGAAGAAGAATGTGCTACAAAAGTTCTTCAGTGGCACCAGAGAATACTTAATAATTGGCCTAAGAATAGAAGGGGCTCTGGTGGCACAACCTTGGTTTCACCTGAAAAACGGCGCGCCAGTGGGTCAAGTCAGTCTGACGTCACTCGTATCGTGGCGCGCGAAGGTGTAAAATAAAAAGACAGGAAAATGTCTGGGGAGCCTGACTCACTTCGCTGCACGATTTGTTTGTATCCGCTGGAGGATCCTACAATCACTCCTTGTAACCACAGTTACTCTACGAGCCACATCAGTGTCGGTCTGAATCAAGAGGAGCGAAAAGATGATGACTGTAACCTGTACCACACAACGTTCACTCAGAGACCCGTGTTGGCGGTGAAAGCCGAACCCATGGTCATGGAGTTTCAGCAGTGCTCTGAGCTGGCCTATGCTGGGCCGGGCGATGTGGAGTGTGACATCTGCGACGACGAGAGGAAACGCAAAGCGGTCAAGTCTTGTCTTGTGTGCTTGGCCTCGTACTGCGAGACTCATATCCAACGTCACTACCAGTCCGCTGCTCTGAAGAAGCACAACCTCGCCAATGCCACAGCTAAGCTACACGAGAGCATCTGCCCGCAGCACAACCGGCTTCTCGAGGTCTTCTGCCGCACCGATAAGAAATGCATCTGTGCCTTGTGTACAGTTGAAGACCACCGAGGCCATGACACCGCTTTAGTGACTGCAGAAATAGTAGACAAGAAGGTAGGAATGACATTTAGGTGGATGAAAGCAGCTTCAAATCATCTGACGTGAGTGAGGTAGGCTATAGCCTAGGCTAAATGAGGGAAAGTTGGGCCATATTTTGGCATTTCTGTGAACTAAATATGAATGGCTTAGCCATTCAAAGAACAAATTGGCAATTGGCCCATCAATGAAAGCTATTGGTAAGAAATTAGTTCACAATATGCTAACTTTCTAAAGGGGCTAAAGGTCCCGTATGCCCCTTTCACAAGGAGTTCACAAAGTTGAAAAAAGTCGCTAAATTTGGGGCAAAGAGTGCAGTAACGTTATCAGACTGTTGGGGGCGGCTGGAGGACAAAGGAGGTGATTTGATAGTGGAGAAGAGCCTCTGGGATGGTTACTGATAATGATGACATGAACTTGAGGCAAAGTACCCAAATTTCCAATTGGTTGCAGTTTCGCTGTTACAGTGTCTCTACCGTTACTTGATTAGGTATAATAGTAGGCCTACAACCTGATAATGAAAACGAATAAGATTAGCATTTTATATAAACCTAATATAGGCTACCTACTCATTGGGTTATTATTACATGTTGTGATGCCACTAAAAATGAACATGATTACCATCAATAGTGTTGAAAGTCACAATGGGAATTTAAAGAAAGTAGCCATATTCACCCTTGGATTTAGGCCAGGTAGCCTGTTTAGGACAAGTGATCAGTTGGCTAAATCAAGTTTAATCAGCTTGTTGCTTTGAATGTGGTGATTGCTGCACCACTGTCATAACTGTTAAAGGTCCCATATTATGAAAGATCACTTTTTATGGCTTTTGAATGTGTTTCTTGGGTCTATAATGCCTCTACACACACTTTAATTTGATAAAATGCCTCTATTGTTAAAATAGACACTGTTAGTAACTGTTCAGCTGCTGTGTGCCTGCATAGAATTTTCGTAACTACATATGTCGCAGGGTAAGGTGGGTGGGGTCCCACAACATTGGCAGCCACGTATAACCTGGTTCTCACGCAGATGGATGTTTCTCACGAAGTTGAACGAAGATGCACGAAGCACGAAGGGTCTGTGTGAGAACCAGGCTAAGCCACGTAAGCAGCTGAGGGCAATGCAATGTTTAATTGCAAAAATAGAGAGAGACAAGTTGGCAGGCACTTTGCATCTGAGAACAATGAAAATTATCAGTTGACTAATTAGGGGTGGTCTGTCATAGGCTGCAGGGGAAATCCTCAATATTTTGGCTGCAGGTGTCTAGTTACCTGGTGCACCCCCCATGAGAAACTGCCTGTTCTGAACATTAGAGCTAAAAAAGTTAGCTTTAAAAAAGTATTATGTGACCCCTTTAATGTAAATTTACTTAGTGTTTACTATTTCTCCTACTGCTGTTTCTGCCAGAACCAATTTGAAGGAATGAGAAAGCAATGCCAGGAGATGCTACAGAAGAGAGCCAATGAGCTTGCGGAGATGAATAAAGCCATTCCGTCTTACAAGGTGAATAGCCTTATGGGTAACTTGGATGTTTGTAGATCAGTTGGAAGAAACTTGGGTATCTGCATGTTATGCATGTATGCTATGCTATGGTAGTCAGTGAAAGCAGTGAAAGGCTTTCTAGGACGCACAGGTCTTGTGAACTCACACACCAGGACACAACACTCTACTTTCTATGACGTCAGCAAAGTTACATAATTCTGGACATGGGTGCCTTGTCGTCCGAAAAGACGTGAATGAAGCAAGCAATCAAGTTTCATTTCACTTTTTTAGTCGCCTCACATATGTTTCAGGCTAGTGTCCTCCTTCACTGTGAGATATGGCGATTTCAAAAACGTTGAAGCACCCAGTTTAAGTAACACAGAGTGTTGAGCGTGTTTCCTTGTTTAAGCTCTGCCTTGTCATCAGAACCTTTTTGTCTTCCCAACAGAGGGACTCCGAGGACACAGGTCAGCACTGTGACCAGGTTTTCAATCAGCTGATAAAGCGTGTGAAGACCACACACACAGAGATGAAGAAGAAGATTCAAGAGAAACAGGCGGCTGCAGAGAGTAAAGCTCAGGACATTCTTAAGGACTTGAAGCTGGAGATGGCTGAGCTGAAGAGGAGGGAGGCTGAGATGGAGCAGCTCTCACAGGAGGCAGACCACATCCATTTCCTCCAGGTAACACCTGGCTGCCATTTTAGATTTTATAAGTAGTTATTCATGTGGCAATTTCTATATAGGAGATAAATTTCAATCACTACATCACTAATATGTAAGGGATAAACAAATAATTTAGAAGTCAGTGGGATTGATAAATGACAGAAAAATCTGTCTGTGCCTCCTAGGCGTTGATATTGCACTTGGGAAATCAGTGGGAGCATCCAGTCTCGTTTGTTTTTGATGTCAAGAATTCAGGCAGAGTCAGAGATTCAGCAGAAGTTCTTCAGAGAGCTTTATTACGGTACCGGAGACTCAAGTCATGTTGCTAACAGGCGTAGTCTGACAAGGAAAGGTTTTCACACTCTTTTATACCCATACACAAACATTTTACATCCCCCCGTATGGTATGCTTGTCATGTAGAGGAAATCTTCAGTAAACAACGCCCAAGGATATCTATGACAACCCCCATCTATGGAGGCCCATCTAGACACCTTTGACCTTCAATAGAGGCCTAGGCGGCTTGGTGGTCTCAGCCACACCAGTAACTTAGATCCAGTTTGACATACAAATGATACACACAGGCTGGGGAGTGCTAGCCTGGGCGAAAGCGACTGTTGACTATGTCATACAGTCTGGCCCAGTGTCCGGCCGCTTTCAGTATTAACAGATCTCTGGCAAGTTCTGATCTATTTTGACATCGTAGTGGCAATAAATCCTCAAGATCATGGACCAATTTTGTGAATGTAATTTGAAAGTGGTGGTGGGGGGGGGGGGGGGGTTAGGGTAACAAACACGTTCCTATCCTGTAGCACTACAAAAATTTGAGACAGCTCTAAACTGTGTGCTGATTGGCTAAACTGTAGAGTAACCGAGGGAAAGGCAGCTAGGGGGGCTTGGTCCAGACTACGTACAGAGATAAAATGTTTAGCGGAGGTACGTAGGATGGCATCGCCAGGCTAGGGAAGTGCATACATGATGTACGTTTAGTGATGGAGAAAGCTTCCTGCTTACATTATACATACCCATGTTACATGCTTAAAGCACACATACTACATACTACACGTGTCACACACCTAGGTCAGGACATACTGTCCATTCAGGATACCATCAATAGGATTTCTCCCCACAGAGGACATTACTGTATTTTTGAAATTGCTCAGAAAACCATGCAGCAACTCGTATTGCACCTTTAAAATGTGATGGATGAAAGAGGATATAGTTAGAAATAATATGAATGATTTACCTAGGATTTACCTAAATCTTGATGCCTATTTCTTCTAAATCTGTCCAAGTCATTAGCCTGGCAAATGCCAAACTAATAATCACGAGTGGAGACCTACCTAATGCATCTCTCGTAGCGGAAACTTTGTTTACGATTGTCCAGAGCCGTTTATTGGGCGCTACAAATGTGTATCATAGTGTCTGTACATAGCTCAGAGCCAATACCAGAGCCACCATGTGGCGTAGAATGCAATTGAGGGCCGTACTACTCCCTTTTTGTTCTGTGATTGGATACCGAAAGCAGGTGAGAAAATCGTTGTTGTTGTTGTTATTATTATTATTATTATTATTATTAATATTAATATTAATATTATTAATATTATTAATAATAATGTTATCGTGCGCACATCCGTGGTAATTAAGGTAAACCTGACCTCGTTTGAGGTGGCATCTGGCTTGCCGTAAATGGGCTCTGGCCCTATATTAACAGCCATTTCCTTTCTTGGTGTTGAACCACAGACTCTGCAAGTGATGCCAACGTCATACGAAACTAAAGACTTTAAGCCACCACACTTATCATCTGAGCACGTAAAAGAAACCATCAGTGACTTAGATTTTCAAGTTAATAGTTACTGCTCAGGCACTGTGATGAACATGTCGAAAGAAGGTAAGAGTGCTAAACTACTGTAATCCTTTGACTTGCAGGGGCCTGGGAAGCTTTGTTTAAAACGTAAAGTGAGGACTTGAAGCCTCCGATATAAAATTTGGTTTTCCTGAAAGATTTGAGGTGTTCAGTCTGTAAGTGTTTAACTGTGTCTCTTTCTCCACTGTGTCAGTGGCCACCATCTTGTTTGAGGTGAAGGACTTCAGCAGCCTCAGTGGGAAGGCCTCAAGCCCACCGGTTGTTCTGCGTAACATGTCATGGACTGCATTTGTGCAGCCATGTTTGGACATACCAAACACCAAATATGTCAGCTTCTTTCTGGATGCCACTTCAAATATTAATTTCAAGTAAGCAATAACCTAGCTGCATATTTTTGGAGAACACCCATGGTAAACCATAGCCTGGCGATCGCCAAACTAAAATCACAGGTGATTTTTAGTCTGGAGACCCACCTATTGCATTTGTTGTAGCGGAAACTTAGTTTACAATTGTCCAGAGCCGATTACTGGGCGCTACGAATGTCTATCATTGCGCCTTTATATAGTTCAGAGCCAATACTAAATGCAATCGAGGGCAGTGCTGTTCTGTGATTGGATACCGAAAGCAGGCGAGAAAATCGGCCATTGTCACCAGGCTGCTTTGCAGAGTGATGAGAAAATTGAGTGCGCATAGGAGCATGGGAACTCCCAGATCATAGCATCTCCACTAGCCTGGCCTTGCCCTCCTTCATACCTCCACTCCATATTCATCTCCCTTCACGACTCCACCTGGAGTTCCAGCCTTTACCGGAAGTTTCTGCTGTGGTAGCAGAGCTTGATTCACAACCAAGGGCCAAATGTTGGTGATTGGGCAAAATCTGATTCAGTTGTTTCAAACTTCTACAGTTCACGCCTCCAGCTTGCAATCGCTCGTCAATAGCTGAGAACCCAGACCCTTGTGTGAAGCGAAGCGTAGCCCAAGGGATGGTCATGATGACCAGGCTACTTCTCTACATCGGCTAGCTGCCTCCCCTCTGCCTGAATACAAAGTAGTCACAGGTGGCTAGAAGGGGGCAGTAGACACAGGTGGCCAGTAGAGGTCAGTAGAGGAGCAGTAGCCACAGGTGGCCAGTAGAGGTCAGTAGAGGAGCAGTAGACACAGGTGGCCAGTAGGGGTAGTAGAGGAACAGTAGACACAGGTGGCCAGTAGGGGCAATAGAGGGTCTGTAGAGGGGCCTTAGCCACAGGTGGCAAGTAGGGGGCAGTAGAGGAGCAGTAGACACAGGTGGCCAGTAGGGAGCAGTAGAGGAGTAGGAGACACAGGTGGCCAGTAGAGGCAATAGACACAGGTGGTCAGTAGGGGGCAGTAGACACCGAGCCGTATATAGAGAGAGTTTGGCCAATTGGAATTATGCTCGCCATTGTGTAATCCACGATTATAATGTAGTCCAATGAGACGTCGGACTAAAATAATTGTTTCTAGCTGTCACAGGCTAATACATGCAATTATGACTTCAGAAAACATGAAAACAATTCATAACTAAATAAACCTGTATCTAATTTCTCCAGGAAAATATCTATAAACGATGGGAAATGTAATTTTGTCCAGCCTGACCGAGCCTGGCTGCATTTTGCCGTTAGTTCTTCCGTGTGGTGACGTAAATTGCCATGACAACGATTCAGGCTAGGACTGTGGGAAGTGAACTTAGCAGGGACTTGAACCGAATTCAACACAATAACTTAACGGCATGATAGTAATCTATATCAGTAATATTCGTTTGTGGAGTGATCCAACATGTGTCCCAAGACATTATGGTTAGTGTGTGTGTTTGTTATGATCATTCAAGAAACGAAACTAGTTCGTTTATCCAGGTTGAGGTTCTGTAGGGGAGAGCAGGGACGAATGAAAGTTTTTACTTGAACGTAATTTACTAAAAGGTTGTGCTAGACTGACATCTAATGTTTTGTCAATAGCAACCCACATCTGTCCTCTATTGAATGCAGTTGAGTTTATGATCTTAGACGAAACCGTTCAAAAATAAGATGAGACATGCATTCTGTAAAACTTTTTAGCTGTTGCAACTGTTGACGTTACTATTCACATGCCAGCGGTAAAGTAACACATTGCTACGGAAACGGGTGTCGCATATTCATGAAGGACAGATCAAGGTACACAACTGCATGTCTAGGCGTGTGTTACCTTTATTCTGTCTAATAAACGTGATTAAGTCCGGAGCTCTACATTTAGTGTACGGAACCCAGACGTTAGGAAGGGTTACAACATGGTGTCCAAAAAACACGTGACGTCCTCTGGGCCAATCAGAGAGCAGAACCGAGTCGAGGAAAAATATTGCGAGTTGTCCGAACTCTCACTATATACGGCTCTGAGTAGACACTGTGGCCAGTAGGGGGCAGTAGACACAGGTGGCCAGTAGAGGTCAGTAGAGGAGCAGTAGCCACAGGTGGCCAGTAGAGGTCAGTAAGGGAGCAGTAGCCACAGGTGGCCAGTAGAGGTCAGTAAGGGAGCAGTAGCCACAGGTGGCCAGTAGAGGTCAGTAGAGGAGCAGTAGACACAGGTGGCCAGTAGAGGTCAGTAAGGGGGCAGTAGACACAGGTGGCCAGTAGAGGTCAGTAAGGGAGCAGTAGACACAGGTGGCCAGTAGAGGTCAGTAAGGGAGCAGTAGACACAGGTGGCCAGTAGAGGTCAGTAGAGGAGCAGTAGACACAGGTGGCCAGTAGGGGTCAGGAGAGGGGCAGTAGACACAGGTGGCCAGTAGAGGTCAGTAAGGGAGCAGTAGACACAGGTGGCCAGTAGAGGTCAGTAAGGGGGCAGTAGACACAGGTGGCCAGTAGAGGTCAGTAAGAGGGGCAGTAGTCACAGGTGGCCAGTAGAGGTCAGTAGAGGAGCAGTAGACACAGGTGGCCAGTAGAGGTCAGTAAGGGGGCAGTAGACACAGGTGGCCAGTAGGGGTCAGTAGGGAGCAGTAGACACAGGTGGCCAGTAGGGGAGCAGTAGCCACAGGTGGCCAGTAGAGGTCAGTAGAGGAGCAGTAGACACAGGTGGCCAGTAGGGGTCAGGAAAGGGGCAGTAGACACAGGTGGCCAGTAGGGGTCAGTAAGGGAGCAGTAGACACAGGTGGCCAGTAGAGGTCAGTAAGGGAGCAGTAGACACAGGTGGCCAGTAGGGGGCAGTAGAGGAGCAGTAGACACAGGTGGCCAGTAGAGGTCAGTAAGGGGGCAGTAGACACAGGTGGCCAGTAGGGGTCAGGAAAGGGGCAGTAGACACAGGTGGCCAGTAGGGGTCAGTAGAGGGGCAGCAGACGGTAGTGTTATTGTCATTTTGTTTTCTTTGTTTGGCAATTACAGCCCCAGTGTGGTCTGTCAAGTGAAACTTTGCAACCATGCAGGAACTCGTATTGCACCTTTGATTAATCTTGTACATAATGCCTTGATAAATATATATATATATATATATATTATTAATTTATTCTTAAGTAAATGCTAACTTTCAACTAATAAACTTTCTCTAGGACTTGTCAAATTCAAGCGGTCATGAAGGTTATCAACCATAAGGAGGATGGTAAATCAGTGGTTCACAAAATGAAACACAAATTCTGTGCAAAGGGACTGAATTGGGGCTACAGGAGGTTCATATCCTGGAATGTAAGTTTTTTTTTTTTATTACTTCCACCGACGTGTGTCTGTGTCTGTCTATGAACAACATAACTCGAAAAGTAGCCTACTACACGGATTTGAATGAAATTTTCGGACAATGTGTGTTTTGGGATAAGTAAGAACTAATTCGATTTTGGTGGCGATCGGTGATCCAGAACATCATCTGTGACCACATTGTCTTGGTGGAGGTTCATATCTAGTTTAGTAGTTTCATATTTGTGGCTCTCGATTCGTTAGGCAGGAGCTTGACAAGGCAGGCTATCACATGAATGTATAGTCTGGCGACGACTGATTCAACTAACAAGCGAATCAAACAACGCTAAGCCCGCACAATAACCAGTCCAAATATAACATTGTGATTGGCTAAACACCACAATGTCAGAATACAACCTAGAGTGTATACAGCTCAGACACCATCAAGGTCTGACGTATGGCTCATCGCTAGACACACTCGCTGAGAAAATTCAATTTGCTTCTGCTAGAGTGTGTCTAGAGTTCTAGGCTAGCAAAAGACTTGGGGTTGGTGCTGAATCCCCCTGACCTGTTGTCCCTATAGCGCCCCCTAGCTGTGGCATTGATGATGTTCTTGGATGACCTCAGTCTCCAGTGGGGATGGCAGTTCCCACTAAGGAGTGTTGGAACACTGACTGACTTATTTGTTGACTGACTACTTCAGTGTTGCCATTTGAGCTGCTGTCCTATATTGTGTCCCTCATATTTGGTGATGAGAAGGGTACTTTGACTTAGTTAGTTAGTTAGTTAGTTTGTTTGTTTGTTTGTTTGTTTGTTAGTTAGTTGTTAAGGGCTCAAGCAGCCACCCAGTGGCCTCTCCTCCAGGCTCTAGTCAGGGCCAGTGCTGCTCAGCATCAGCATGACAGCGTGAGGTGTTACTCCATTGGGCTGCCTGCCCTGCTCACCCCGTCCTCTTCCTTCTCTGCCCCCTCTTCTAAGATCGAACACATCTGGGGGCTTTAGGGGTCTCTTTTGAATGGAGCTGTTCCTAGTAATCTAGAACGGCACTGTTTTGAATGGAGGTCTCAGCTGTTCCCTAGTAATCTAGAACTGTCACCATGGGGACCAGTGTTGTCACTATTCCTTTCACTGTTGCTTTTTGCTTCCACTGTTGCTTTTATGTTTGGTAGCATTGTCCACATTGCCTCACATATTTGATGCACAGATGTGTTCTCGTGAGTGATTACTATTTTACTCATTTTCAGGATGTGGTGGATCCAGCCAAGGGGTTTGTGCAAGATGACAAAGTTTCCTTCATGGTCACTTTCTGGGCCGTTTAGACCTCAAACTGTTTTCTAAAATATGTTGGCAATGCTTGTTAATGACTGTAGCAACTCGTTCAACATAAAGTTACTTTAACATTGTTATTTAATTTAAGTTACTTTAATGTAAGTTCAATAATTGGATCATTTTGCATCAGAAATGTTTGCTAGGATGTTTTTATTGCTTATCAGCTATGCGAAACTTCACCTCTTCAGCTTTCCAGTGGTGATAGTCTCTAGTCTCTGTGATTAAACAGCCAGACAATCAAGTTTGGATTTACATTACATTTACATTACATTATTTACTTAGCCTAAAGCCCACAAACTTGTCATTCACCACATGGCAAACTATAGGCTATGTTAATAAATGGTAGAGCAGATTTGAATGACATTCTTGAATAATCCTGTTGTGAAATCAACTGTTCCAACTTTGAGCAGATATTTTCCTAGAAATAATTTAAACTTGGTAAAGGCATGCAACAAGACATTTGTGTCACGTACTACATGGCATCTCTATAGACTTGTTTCACACCTCAACATTCCGAGGTTCTAAAAGCATTCCATGGTAGTAAACTGAACATTCTATCATTGAAATGCATTGGATTTATGCCTCTTTCTGACTTGAAAAAAATGGGTAATAACATTTAAAATAAGTCTAAATTCACTTTCTTTCAAATAATACACATTTGAAGCACGCAAATTTGGAGGTCCCGAGTAGATAAAAGTGGTTTTACATTTATGTGCATGAAGCTTCAAACTATTCGGGACCTCCCAATTTGTGTGCTTCAAATGTGTATTATTTGAAGGAAAGTGAATTTAAACATGTTTGAAATGTTATTACCCATTTTTTTCAAGTCAGAAAGAGGCATAAATCCAATGCATTTCAATGATAGAATGTTCAGTTTACTACCATGGAATGTCGGAATGTTCAGGTGTGAAACAATTCCATACATGTTCAAACACAGTGGTAAATAAGGCATATTCTTTTTTTTAAAAAAAAATGGCCAGTGAGAACATTTTGGTTCATAAAAATCTAATTAATACAATTCCAATAAAATATGCTTATCCTGTAGAGTTATTTGTCTGGCGTGTATTTATTGAAATAGCCTAAACAAAAACATAGATTAAAATAATAATGCTTCATCACACCTAAAGTACATAAGTTGGAGCTCATTAAACATTTCTGAAATGCAAAAATCTTGAATATTCCTGTGCGGTCTCTTAAGCTCCTGATTTGCCCATGTGTCTGTCTGTCATACACAAACACTATAAGCAGGCTATACAGTATTATGTGTGTGTGCCCAAATGACCAAAACAGTGCCCCCTGTAGGAACCCAAGAAAATCCTCAACTTGGCACCTTTGTTCACACTTAAGGCCGCGATCACACCGGGGCGGAATTTCCGCGTGTAATCCGCAAGGTTGTGCAGACGAAAGTTGAAAAAACAAGGAGCTGATTTTTTTCAGGAGCGGATTTTGTTTGCCGTTGCTAAGACAACCACAGGTTCACTCAGCTTAGCATAGCCCTCATTTCGCTAAGCAAACTGAGTAACTAAAGTTTCTATTGACTGAATGAACAAAGATTATGAAAGTAAAGATATAAATCTCACTAGATATGTCATAAAAACGTTTGTTAATGACGAAGGTTTTGAATACATTACGTTTTCTGCGTCGAGAATGGTCAATACGTGAGTGATGTGTCCGCGGATTTTCCGCACTGAGTTGAATTTTTTTCTATTCTGTCCGCCTGCAGCGGACCCGCGGAAAATCCGCGTTCCGCGCTCAGCGGAAAATCAGCGCGGAATACGCTCCCTGCCATTAAGAAACAACAGAAAAATCCGCCTCCAGCTGAAAAATCCGCCCCGGTGTGATCGCGGCCTAAGGCATTGCTGCTCCTGTTTCCCACTGCCACTCAACTCCACACTCATCACACACACACACACACACTTTCCCACTGCCACTCAACACCAGTGTCCACTCTCCTCACTTATTGGTAAACACACACACACACACACACATTTCCCACTGCCACTCAACACCAGTGTCCACTCTCCTCACTTATTGGTAAACACACACACACACACACACACACACATTTCCCACTGCCACTCAACACCAGTGTCCACTCTCATGACTCATTGGTACACACACACACACACACACATTTCCCACTGCCACTCAACACCAGTGTCCACTCTCATCACTCATTGGTATACACACACTCACACACACACATTTCCCACTGCCACTCAACACCAGTGTCCACTCTCATCACTCATTGGTAAACACACACACATTTCCCACTGCCACTCAACACCAGTGTCCACTCTCATCACTCATTGGTACACACACACACATTTCCCACTGCCACTCTACACCAGTGTCCACTCTCATCACTCATTGGTACACACACACACGCGCACGCGCATGTTTCCCACTGCCACTCAACACCAGTGTCCACTCTCATCACTCATTGGTACCCTCATATTGGAGGGATTTTGGAAATATTTGTGTGGGTGAAATATGGAGCACACACACACACGCACACACACACACATTCTTAAAAAATGATGCAAGCCATTTCCATATAAAACTAAAAACTACATATCCAACACAAACCCCAAATACAACAGTACAGAATTCCTGAGTATCAAAAGCATTCTTTGTGAGGTCCTGGTGTTAATTCAGCACCTGTAGCTCCATGGCTGGGGGATCCTCTGTGGACAGACACAAATAAAGAGTCAAATACAAGAACATCTGAGACAGTCAGAACTGCAACTCATATAAAGTTTATTCCTCTATGTGTGTGTGTGTGTAGGTATGTGTGTGTGTGTGTGTGTGTGTGTGTATATGTATGTTGTATGTGTGTGTGTGTGTGTGTGCACGCGCTCACCTCTACAGGTTTCCTTCCTCCTCCTCACTAAGTGAACAGCTCCAACGAGTCCAGCAACAATCAGCAGTATGAAGAAGATGCTGAGTCTGATGGGAATCTCTGCACACACACACACACACACACACACACTCTAATATTATCTATCTATATGTTGAGTAGGCTAATTCCAATCACATAGATAGTGATAGTGCTTGGTAAGCTCATACAGATATGGAGTTATGTTCTCGTCCAAAATTATTATTTGGATAAATTTATATTGCTGCTCAGACTAGAATACAAGTTTCAGTGTGTGCATTGCATTGTGTGTCATAGTGGAAGTCATGGAGGTGATGGCTCTGCTCTGCTACTGATGTGAGGACTAGGCCTCTATAACTTACCTGGAGTTGGATTTGGACTGTTTTTGGGTGGTGTCAATGGAGGGTGTGGTGGAGAAGCTGGTTGTGATGTTGGTGTTTCTGGTGCTGGTGATGAAATTGGGGGAGCTGGTGGTGGTGATGGAGTTGGTGATGTATCTGGTGGTGGTGGTTCAGGTCGTCTTGTCACCACTGGAGCTCTAGTTGGTTTCACTGGAACAGTGAAAAGAGTGAAGTCTGGTAGATGCTACTGTAGTTAAAGGGGAAGTTTGGTTTTTAGCATGTTTAGCATCCTTTTCTGGAGTGTCTAGGATGAAATAGCATCATTGACACCAAAACTTTGATTGGTCCTCCTGTCTTGGATATTTGGCTCATTTACATTACATTTATGCATTTAGCAGACGCTTTTATCCAAAGCGACTTACATTTGTCAACTATTAAGTTCAGGGCAAGTCTCCCCTAGAGTAACTTAGGGTTAAAGGGGAAATCCTGTCAAATTTCAACAAGAGCTCTATTGCTCAAGCTACTAGAGATTAGCAAATACTGAAGACGCAAGACATTTTAGTCCAACCATATAGGTTTCCTTGAACAGAGAGTAAGCCCTGACAGTTCACCCAATGGGGCAAGTTTTCAAAACAGTTTTCAGCATCAAATCATGCACCAAATGTCACCCCAAAAGCTATGTAACATCATCAGACACATTACAACACACCTCTGTAGTGTTTATGACTACAAATGTCTAACAAAGTGCTTAAAATTGTGTTTTTATGCAGTGTTTACAAAACCGTTTTGTAAACAAACAATATTGGGCTGCTTGCAAAAGCTCACAGTTTTAACCACTTTCCCAGCCATTTGTTGCCATACACAATACAGTTCTGTGTTGTAATGTGTCTGATGATGTTGCATAACTTTTGGGGTGATATTTGGAGCATGTTTAAATGCTGTAAACACAGTTTTGAAAACTTGCCCCATTGGGTTAACGGTCAGGGCTTATTCTCTGTTCAAGGAAACCTATATGGTTAGACCAAAATGTCTTGCGTCTTCAGTATTGGCTAATCTCAAGTAGCTTGAGCAATAGAGCTCTTGTTGAAAATTGACAGGATTTCCCCTTTA
>JAODXP020007548.1:0-75329 GCA_027497455.2 Sardinella longiceps | reverse complement strand
AGACGTCAACTGAAAAACTACCGTTCACTGCCAATGACGTCTTTAGACGTCAACTGCGTTTTTTAATGGGGCGGGCTGCAGAAAGACCTAGGGAACCTTGTCTGTAAATACCAGAATTCTCCGTCGAAAATTGTTGTTCCAAATTGATCCTGAGGGTGGCAGTGTGTCACTTTGGATGTGAGATGAGCATAGATTCATAGGTATGGCCAAGGGGGAAGTAGAGAAAGCTAATGACATGGCTAAATATGCCGCTAGCAAAGTGCAGACGTAAATCGGAGAAATTTAGGCAGTACACACTCGATCAGAGTTTGTGTCACTGCCATAGTAGTTCGAGTAGTGTTTCGCTCGTGGGAGATGAAGGAGATCAACCTTGGGCAAACGGAAATAGCAGTTGTGACTTGTTTCAGTGCCCAGCTAGCTCACAGTTCCGGGTCAGGTAAGAATTTGCGAGCCGGATGTTGATCACTGAGTTATCGCTGTCACAGCCTGTAATAGCATATATATTTACCTTGTTACAACAATGTCTATTTTATTACCAAAAGCCCCCTGTTACTGTTGTTTTTGTGGTCTTATCAAAGGAAGACATTTTCCCGTTGTCTGACGTGCTAATAGACCGAAAAATACGCGCATCCAAGACACTATGTTGTCAAACAAAACGCTAATTTTCTCCCTTTTATGGTCAAAAACGGGAGATTTTGGAGAAAGTAGCTTATGTTCGCCTGCTGATTTCTAAGCAATGGAAAGGGGTAGAAACGAAATCCTTTCTTCTGGTGAAAGAAGGGAGTCTGCTCTTTCTTGTGGTAGTTGCATTTTTTATGTAGTCGTAACACATAATATTCTGTGGCTCTTTAAAAAACAGTCAAAATTCTCCAAAACCTCTGGCAGTATGGAACTCTCTATTCTGAAAACGGCTGGCAGTCAATGAGTTAAAGAGCTACAGTACCTGCGGGCAGGGGCATAGTACCAGAATCTGGGCCCTGTGCAGAAGCAGCGGCCATTGGCCCCCTAACTAGCCTGGGCGAAAAGCCCACTCTTGACTATGTCATACAGTCTGGCCCAATGCAATTGAAATAGGGTTCCGTTTAGATATGACATATTCTCTCACCTGGCTCTCACGCCTACAACTTTCGCTTTCAGTAATAACAGATCTCTGGCAATTTCTGATCTATTTTGACATCGTAGTGGCAATAAATCCTTAAGATCATGGATGCTAATGTCATGTACCAATTTTGTGAATGTAATTCGAAAGTGGGGGGGGGGGGGGGGGGGCAAATTATTGCTTGATGATATCATCAGGGAAGTCATGTTTACAGTCCCCTGGCATCCTCTAACTTCTAACCTCAGTGACTTACCCATAGGAGGTGGCAAAGTATTGCTTGATGCTATCATCAGGGAAGTCATGTTTACAGTCCCCTGGCATCCTCTCCACGTGCCACTCTCCTTTCGTCAACTCCCACAGTTCCATCTCATCTGAAGAGAACACACACAACACTGCCAGGCTAATACAGTATGTCTCCCAGAAACGAGAGAATGAATTTAGTTTTCTATGAAATATCGACAGCCCTTTTAGTTTAAAGGGACACTGGGCACCTTTATGTTCTAAAGCTAGTAAACAGCTACATAATGTCATCCAATGAATTTGGAGATGGTACCAAAACAAATTGTCTGAAAACAAATAAGCCACAAAGAGTGACAAAAGATTTCAATATTTGCTGCCTATAAAAAGGGTTTCAACAGAAATATCTGTCTTTCAGGGTTAATGACATGAATACTATTTAGTATATTTATGCTGTTACGGAGTGAATTGCCATCATACATTGAACATCAAGACAGGAGGATCTCTTACCATCACCACATGGATTTTTCAGGAGATTTCTAGGCATTGGTCTTGGGTACACTAGATCACAAACAAGTTACTGGTACACAATTTGAATTGATAATTAGACATTTCTTTAATGTAGTTATCCTAAAAGATTGTTCAAGAAACATGATATAAGGAATTACAATTCAATCCATCCTAATAATTGGAGTAAACCGTTTGATTGAGAGACATGAATAATAAGTAATGTGTGTGATGTCACATTACTTACTGAGTTACAATCATGCATTGGGCATGAAATATTGAGGCCATCTTACCTTTGGTGCTTGGATTTCTATTCCTTGGTCTAGGTGGCACTATATCATAAACAATTACACAAGTTGCATAAATGTTGAGTAAAAGCACGTGTTACAATATTACAATGTGGTTTGTGTGTGTGTGTGTGTGTGTGTGTGTGTGTGTGTGTGTGTGTGTGTTTATGCATAGAGGACATGCAACAATACACTCAACCCATGATTTGACATGATTCAAATGTTTAAATTCACAGCATGAATAAGAAATACTTATTTAATGAGCTGCAGATAAATCCTTATTAAAAATAGCATATTTTTTCTCATTTTTCATTAGAGCTACACATGCCACTATAATAGTAGCCTAACTTATTTTCAAACAGAAAACCATGCATTCAGAGAATTTAAATGGAACAAATCTGTGGCTGAAAATGTACACAAATGGCACAGGATGCTGTTAAAGATGGGTGTGTACCTTTAACTATCTTTCTTGGGTCTAGCAGCTGCTTCTCCTGTTTGAATCCCTTGTCCGGCATCTCCTTCTGCTCATTCAGTTTTCTCTCTAGACTCTCCTGCTCCTTCTCTCTAGTAACTCTCCTTGCTCCTTCTTCAATGCAGTCTCCCTCTGTTCAATCAGTTTTCTGTCCAAAGACTTGCGCTCCTTCTCCAGTAGATTCCCCTGTTCATTCAGTTTTCTCTCCAGAGTCTCATTGTCCTTGTCCTCATTGAGCTGTTTGATGCCCTTCTCCAACATCTCCCTTTGCTCCTTTAGCTTTCTCTCCAGAGTCTCATGCTCCTTCTCCAGCAGATTCCTCTGTTCATTTAGTTTTCCCTCCAGAATCTCACTGTAATTCTCTTGTTTGAGCCGTTTGAAGCCCTCCTCCAATGTCTCCCTCTGTTCATTTAGTTTTCTCTCCAGGGTCTCCCTGTAGAGACGTATCTCTTCTTCCATCCTCTTCTCCATGCACTCCCTCATCTGCTCTTCCCGCCTTCGCCTGTCCTCCTCCAGGGGGCGCTGATGCTGTTCTTCTCTCTGCTGCATCTCCACCTCAGCCTTCTGCTCCTGCACTGCTGTGTGGTCCTGGGTCTCTGGGAGAGGGGGGTCAATGATGCGCCATCATTCATCACCATATATATATATATAATAGGGCTGGCAAAATTAACTGATTAATCACATGATTAATCCAAAAAAATTAACTCTGATTAATCCAGATGGATATGGTCCACTTTCATGGTTATGTTCAATTTAATACAGAAAGTGGCTCAGCTATGAAGTCATACTACACAAAGATTATGGCCTAGCTCCTGACTGTCCAACAACATGTTTGGGGAATCCGTGGGAGTAGGGGACAGGTGCGAATTGCCCCATTTGATCTGATATATATCACCCAGTGGAATGGAATACTGTGATTGGCTCAAAGGGTGTCCGTTATATCTTTAAAGCAGGACACCTGAGACGTCTATCTGGTAGAAATGTTTCACAACCGTTCCATATCAATGCTCTTTAGAATGGTATCTTTAACAACAGTAAGCAGCCTTCTAGATCTTCTTTCATATGAAAATAGTATCCCAACCGAACAGGTTAACTTCTTTCAAATCTGAGCCATATGTTTCTTTTATGTTTTAAACTCTTGCTTACCGTCTATCTATCTATCTATCTATCTATCTATCTATCTATCTATCTACATCTATCTATTCTTTCTTACTTTTTTTCATCGCCTCATGGTCAGCGGCCTGATCCTCCTCATCCTCCTTCTTCACGGTGTCCTTGTTGAAGGTCTCTTTCATGGCGTGGGAGTCGATTTGGAGGGACAGCATGAGTGCCTGGGTGTGATCGCACAGACGCTGGTTTAGGTCCTCAAAGTCGCCGTCCGTAGAGGTCTTACTGAGGCAACGCATGATCCAGGACACAGCTCTTCGTAAAGGACCATGTTTCAGCCATGGACAGCATTCATTCCTACGGGTAAGAAGCTCAGATCATTCTTATACTGATTCCATGTTCTGTCCTAATTTTAAGTAAAGCCGTTTTAATTATTTCTTAGTAATCATTTGTTTTACATTTTACTTTTAAAGATATAACAGTGGATCAACATGTGGGTTGCTTTTATCCGGGGTGAATCATCACATAGTCCTTTCACAAGCCAATGTAACGGATGCCAACTATCTCAGTTAGCTGGCAGCAGTACGTGTAAATCCTCACAACTCAATTCCTTGGGCGATTCTAACTGCTTGCCGAATGACTCTGACTGTTCGACTCCCATGCTGTGGGTTAGTGAAAAGTTACTTTTGAAAAGTGCTATATAAATAAAGATTATTATTATTATTATTATTATTATTATTACTTCATGTGTCATGGCTAGGGCAAACATCTGCATCAACCACAGAGGTGCCACAAGGCTCGATGCTAGGGACCAACCTCTTTTCCATGTGTGGCCTGTTGGGTCCAATCATCAACTTGTTTGGCTTCTCCTATCTATCACTGCAATGCAGATGATACCCAGCTCTATCTCTCATTTTAATATCGCCTCGACTCTTGGTTTGGCTTCTCCTGATCTATCACTGCAATGCAGATGATACCCAGCTCTATCTCTCATTTGTTTGGTAACACTTTGCGGTAAGTGGTACATGAATTATCATGAATTCATGCATGATTTCATTCATGATTCATTCGTGATTCATGCATTACTTCATCTCTGAATACCTAATGATTCATCAGGTATTAGCATGAATTCATTGTTTATCATTAATGACCTCCTGCTGAAATAGCAGATGATCTTAAGCATTAATTACTCTGAGTACACCATCATGAGTCATGACTAATTACACATGATCATGATGTTTTTGTTCAAGAGAATTTGATATAATTTGATGTAATAAAAGAACTTATTTAGCCTACTTTGGCCTAGTCATACGCCTACGTCAACTAAATTTTACCAATTCTAACCATGTCAACACTTTACTTGAGGGGGCACAAACATGATGAATTCATCATGATCATGCTAATAATCATGACTCATGCTAATTAATCATGACTCATGATGATGTACCCAGAGTAACTAATACTTAAGATCATATGCTATTTCAGCAGGAGGTCATTAATGACAAACAATGAATTCATGTTAATTCCTGATAACTCATTAGACTTTCAGAGATGAAGTAATGCATGAATCATGAATTTATCATGAATGATTTCATGCATGAATTCACTGATGATTCAGTGATACCCTTACCGCACAGTGTTACTCATTTTTTTCTCCTGAGTCTTGACACAGTTTCCATATCAGTAGCAAAAATCTCTGTGAATTTTTCCTTGAATTCCATATTGGAATGTTATAGTAACTAGCTTCCCTAAACTACCAAAAGACTTTGCCAACTCTCTGGTGCTAAGGTCCACGTACTGTATCAGGTGCATATCAGGTGGAAGGTGGACACACACACACACACACACACACACACACACACACACACACACACACACACACATACCAGTGAGGATTCACACACACACACACACACACACACACACACACACACACACACACACACACACATACCTGATCGTACCCATGTCTTCCAGGTTCTGGACCAATGTAAGTGCATCTTGCAGAACCTTCTCCAGGTCCTGGTGGGCCTGTTGCAGGTACATTGGCTCCTCTTCAGGCGCCCATGGACCTCAGTTGGCTCTCCAGAACTGAGAGCCGGGTCTTCAGACGGTTCACACGGTTCTGGTGGACCTGAGGACTGGTGTCCTGGATCCGCTTGATGAGATCGACTAGAACTCCATAAGGCCCCAAGAAGGGCTTGACTTCCTTAGCCACCTGTTTGGCCACATCACCTGGTGTGCGCTTTGACATCTCCTCCGAAAGACAGACAGGCAATCTAAAGATGAAAAAAATGTTTTTAAAGAGGACATAGAATGAATTAATCGAATACTGTACCTTGTATTTCATTTTGTCAAAATAAGTGATAATTCTCAAGCCTAATTAAGACCTTATGTTTAAGATGAATATTCATTTTTTTTTTTATTTATATAATTTGTGCCTAAACAGCGCCCCGCTCTGGCCATTCAATTGAACTGCAATGGCTTTATTTGAAATCACTTTGTGGGCTTTGTTCTAATTCGCCCATGTTTTAGTGGCTATTTCTAAATTCAAGATTTCTATATGAAAGAGGGCAGAACCATGCTACATGCTCATGATAGCTCTTTGACTATGCACAACATCTCTTAATTCATCAAAGCCAATGTGATACTGGTTTTCCATCCAAGTACAGTATGCCTCCTTTAACGGAACTGAACTCCCTCACACACAGACACACACAAATTAAACGTAAGTGCTGCCCAGTCCTAGTTTTTAAAATACATTACCCATTCACAAAGTAAATGGCATCCTTCAAAGTCCAATTTATCCTGCAATATTTTGTAATTAAGACATTAAGATCTTTCCCAAAAGATGATTTTTTTGGTATTTTATTTTTTTAGTTTCTTTTTAGTTAACATTAGCATGTGCATGTGAATATCAGGTTTCAACTGTACATTCAGTAATATTTCACTAGTGCATGGCACTCTATGCACTTATGCTAGAAATAACATTCCAAAGTATAGAAATAAAACATAGCCTAATAATATTTCAGAACCGTATCTTATGATTGTCAAAGCATAAAAATAAAACATAGCCTACCGACTGTTCATAATGCTAATAATATTTCAGGAGCATATCGTACTACTGTACGCATTTATGCAAAGAAAAAGCTCACCAAAGCATAAAAATAAAACATAGCCTACCGACTGTTCATAATGCTAATAATATTTCAGGAGCATATCTTATGATTGTCAAAGCATAAAAACAAATCATAAAATCATAGCCTACCGACTGCTGGTAAGCTAGTCTGTTTCTCTCCTTGCTGTAGATCTCATTCACTCTACTGCTCTCCTATTGCAATAGCAGGTTATTTTTGGTATTAAAGTAACTGGCATAATTTATATCTAGCTGTGTGTGTGTGTGTGTGTGTGTGTGTGTGTGTGTGTGTGTGTGTGTGTGTGTGTGTGTGTGTGAAAGAGACAGGTGCAAAGTGTGACAGCTGTGTGTCTGTGTGTGCGCGCGTGCATCATGTAGTGCCAAGTTCAGAAAGGATTTCCAGGCTATTAGTATTAGTGTGTGTGTGTGTGTGTGTGTGTGTGTGTGTGTGTGTGTGTACCAGGCAGTATTAGTGTGTATTAGTGCTGGAAAGATTGGGAATAGGATTGGATCCCTCCTTTGCTTCTGAAAAACTCATTTCCAACATTTGATTCAATCCGTGATCCCAAATCCCATTGGATTACCCTTGAAAAACTGGGCCCTGATGACCACTACCTAAATGGCGACCTCCACCCAATGAACTCTAATCCAACTACTGACTCCATCCCCTGACTTTTCTACTCTTCTACTGTCACACAAAGAATATATGTTCTTTCTGTAACACTTTATTTGAAGGTTCACATATTAGCCACTAATACATACCTAATTAATGCCTGTATTAGTGACTTGTAAGGCATGTCAAGTCAAGTCAAGTCACTTTTATTTATATAGCACATTTCATACAACATAGTTGATCCAAAGTGCTTTTAAAATAATAATAATAATAATAATAATAATAATAATAATAATAACAATAATAATAATAATAATAATAATAATAAACAATAAACAAATAATAATAATAATAATAATAATAATAATAATAATAATAATAATAATAATAATAATATGCAAATGACCAAATAAAACAAACAAACAAAAATAATAACAAAAATAAAAGAGGAAAGGGGTTTAGGGAGAATTAAAGGCTAGGGAAAAAAAGATGTGTTATTAACTTAGACTTAAAAAGATCAATGGTATGAATGGACCTAATGTGGGAGGGGAGACTATTCCAGAGCTGGGGAGCAGAAACAGAGAAGGCTCTGTCACCTCTGGTTCTAAGGTGAGAGGAGGGAACAGAAAGAAGAAGTTTAGAGGAAGATCTGAGGGGCCTAGAAGTACAGTAAGGACTAAGTAAATTGCAGATGTAATCAGGTGCTAATTGATGTAAGGCTTTAAAAACATAAAGTAACAATTTAAACTCAATTCTATATTTCACTGGCAACCAGTGCAGTTCCTGAAGCACAGGAGTGATGTGATCACGCTTCTTAGTTCCAGTAAGCAATCTAGCAACAGCATTTTGAACCATTTGTAATCTAGCAATAGAAGAGTTGGGAAGGCCAAAATAAAGTGCATTACAATAGTCTAATCTTGAAGTGATGAATGAATGAATTAGAGTTTCCATGTCTTTAGCAGAGAGGAAAGATTTTAACTTTGCAATGGTTCTCAATTGGAAAAAACTGGCCTTCACCACACTGCTTATTTGATTACTGAATGTGAGTGAAGAATCCAGGTAGACTCCAAGGTTTTTTACTACACTACTGAAATTTGAAGATAAGGGACCAAGAGCATTACTCAGGTCAGATACAGAAGTAGGAGGCCCAAATATGATCACTTCAGTTTTCTTTTCATTAAGTTGTAAGAAATTCATGGCCATCCAACATTTGATATCATTAAGACAGTTAAACAGGTTTACCAAAGAGCCAGAGTCACCAGGAGTGACTGGAAGGTAAAACTGTGTATCATCTGCATAGCAATGGTACTGAACACTGTATTTTTCAAAAATTGATCCAAGTGGGAGCATATACAGTGAAAATAAAAGAGGGCCTAAAATGGACCCTTGGGGGACACCACACTTGATTGGAGCAGAGGAAGAGGAATAATTATCCAACCTGACTGAAAAGGCTCTATTGCTCAAATAAGACTTAAACCATTGCAGATCTGTGCCCTGTAGACCAACTTCAGCCTCCAGTCTTTTTACAAGAATGGAATGGTCTATTGTGTCAAATGCAGCACTAAGGTCGAGGAGAACTAGGAGGGCACAGGAACCAGAATCAACAGAGATAAGGATGTCATTGTGGACTTTGATCAGGGCAGATTCAGTGCTGTGTAAAGATCTAAACCCAGATTGGAATTTATCAAAAATGCTAAACTTGTTTAAATATGGAGATACTTGGGAGAGGACTACTTTTTCCAGGATCTTAGACATAAAAGGTAATTTGGAAATAGGCCTATAATTCTTAAAGGTGTATTGTGTAAGAATTGAAGTTTGAAATATGAAAAAATATACAAAATGCAACAGGAGAATGTGAAGAAACAAATGCAGTCATCACACAAAAAATACGACCATGTACTCAGCTGCTGAGATATCAACCCAAATTAGCATGCTAAAAATTAGCCACGGCCCTGATGCCTATTTATTTGTATTGTAATACCAATTTTGCCACTAGTAATCGCTAGCGACTAACAGGCCTGTCACAGCTCGCAAACCTCCGATTGTTGACGAAGAAATCGCCTGTGGTTTAGTAGCACTTGGCTTGTAGTTGAAATTAATCTGTCAGAGTCCATTTATGCCCTGTTAATGTACATGTTTATGGCTATTACGCATTTTCTGGAGTAGCTGTCAATTCTAGGGAAGATACAAAGTCCCACGTTTCCATCAGAATGGGAAGTAGAAGGAGCGTACAAGGATTGAGCTGTACTGGATTAGCTGAAACTAACGTCAACCCCACCACCACCACAAGTTATGGGAGCCAGGAACACACTCATTGAAAAGTGAAGATAAGAACCGATTAAACTGGAATTAAACCATCGACATAGTTTGAAAACCATTCATGGCAGCTGGAGCAAGTAGGCTAAAGGAAGATTGATGGTGGAACTGCAATGTTTCGTCTGGACAGGTAAAAAGACTAACATTAGGCTACCACTGCCCATGTCAAAAGTTATGTTAGATAGATAGCAGAGCCCGTAACGTTACAACTATACGTCCTATGGTAAATGTAGCGGTATGCGAAGCTGATGTTTGCTAACACAGGGGCTTGTGTTAACGAAATTGATCTGTAAACGTAAAGTAGACCCTGTCAAAAGCAATCAAGCTGTTAACGTTAGTAGCCCAATTCTTGTCAGTGGGTGCAGTGGCGGCCAACTAGCTAACGTTAACGTTAGTTGGCTCAAATATCAATATGATCTAAATATCGACCAACTCTGGTAACATTGATTTGCACACCTAAATAATAGTGGACATTCAATTGATTTAATCGAGGTGTAGGTAAGGAATATCTCGACCACAAATTCGTTAGTAAAGGAAAGCGCATCGCTCATCGTTCTTGGAATGGTATGAAGTGGGCAGGGTGCTTACTGCTGACCTGCATGTCCCGAGTCAAACGATAACTCTTATCACGCACTAACGTTGGCTCTTCGTTTCGGTGTTGCCATGCATTGTCCCCTGTCAATATGTTGAACTTAGTTAACGTTAGTCTGTGTTACAGGCGCGCTTTTCGCTAAAGGCGATTATTTTCATGGGCTCTTGCAGAAATCAAGCTTCTTGATATAGTTGCATGTTACCCATCTTTGTAAATTATTGTGGAAGCTTTTAATTTTTGGATAGGGTAGAAAAAATACTTTGTGAAGAGCCTCAAACTCTACAGGCTATGGCTCTGGTTTATGCTGAACACCACCCCCTTGAGTGTGGAGTATGGTATATGATTTTTTGACAGGAATTCCACATAGCACCTTTAAGATCACTGCATGTGTTACGCAACATTAATCATTTGTTAGGCATGTATTCACATTTGTCTTGTTCATGACTAATTAGGCCTTTATTCTTGATATAATCTTAATAATGCCCTAATAAGCCTTCATATCTACTTACTAAGTAGTAGTACCTACCAAAATAGAACATGTATAACCCACTAGTATACTGTCTGAATAAATCCAGTGGAAGAAGAATAGTGGAAGAATTCCTGACTAGGTATTACTGATGATGATGTGCTTCCAGCCAGCTGGGCAGTGACATACAGCAATGACGTTGAGCTACAGTATATACTTGCTTATTCTACAAGTCTTCTTCCTCTATTCTGGATTTATTCTACTGACTGTACAGATACTTTATTAGGCCCCAGGCAGGTAGGCCGAGTCCATGAGGCGTGGATCTGCCCAAGGTTTCTTCCTAAAAATGAATTATCAGTAAAGCGAGGGAGTTTTTGCCCCCGTTACTCATGGATGCTTCCCGTACTGTCTGTAAAGCACCGCGAGACAATGTACACTGTAAAAAGTGATTCATTGGTTCAATTTAAAAAAATAGGGGAGCAATTCACAATAAAGATTTTACATTGACCTAATTTAAAAAACATAATTTAATGATGTTTTTTAGATAAGGTCAATGTAAAATCTTTATTGTGAATTGCTGCCCTATTTTTTTACATTGATCCAATGAATCACTTTTTACAGTGTATTTGAGCACTCTACAAATAAAATTTAATGAAATTGAATTAAGCCAACCATTGGCCTTAAAATAAATGGCACAATAGAATTTGATAAAGCAAAGGTAGCCAATGAGTTTAATAAATTATTTTCCTCAGTAGCCAGAGAGCTGGTTGACGCACTGCCACCCAAGACAGGAGAATTTGGGAACGAGTATGTTCAGGGTTTCTACTCCAGGCTAGGGGTACAGGCCAACTCATTCTCCTTGTCCAGAGTAACAGCTGAGAGGGTGGAAGAAATGTTGGGGGAACTAAACGTAGCAAAAGCCAGTGGACTAGATAATATTTCTGCCAGGTTTTTAAGGGATGGGGCGCCAGACATAGCTCCTTGTGTTGCACATTTGATTAACCTCTCACTGGAGCAAGGTACATTTAATGTGCCTTAGCTGTTATTTTCTCCATTGTCTAGGTGTATAATTCCCAAATAAAAACATCTAATGTAATGTATCTTACCTGTTCCTGTCTCCACTGTCTAGGTGTGTAATTCCCAAATAAACACATGCTAATGTATATTACCTGTTCCTGTCTCCATTGTCTAGGTGTGTTATTCCCAAATAAACACATGCTAATGTATCTTACCTGTTCCAGTTGCCATGGTCTGGGTTGCTATGAGAGCTGCTGTGTGTCTCTTGAGTGTGATGCAGAGGAGCTGAAGAAGTGGCGGTGTGGTACGATCTCTCTGAACACACACACATTTATACACACACAAGTGGATGTCACAATCACAAAGACATGCTCAGTCATACACAAGGGTGTAGTTTCAAAAATGGATAAACTATAGCATACTATACTTAGATATTATAATTACTGTATAGTGTTATACAACTAATGACATCATTTACCATGGACATTTATTTTAGGGAAGGGTGCAGTTTCTAGTAGGCCTGTCATCTGAAGAGATTTAAAAGTAAGGCCGTAACACAAACAGAGGAACTTGTAGCTACACAAGCACAAGAGAGACAACATTACTCAGTTCTATTGTTGTTCTGTGTTGTGAGTAGGCACATACACACAAGCAATAGAGAAGAGTACAGCCGAGGAGCTTGGATGCATAAGTCATGCTCACCAGCGTCTGGCCACAGCACTTAGAGGTGAAAGGTCAAGCGCACCAGTGCCTGGACACTAGCCTGGTCAAAGATCAACGCGTCAACATTTCAACATGGAGTATATCTGAGTCCAATGCTGGGGCTCAGGCTACATCAAACTTGCTCAACGGCCTGAGGGGGAAGAAACTTGACCCAAGTACATGGCGTTGCAAAATGTGTCCCTCTCCCACCCCCCCCCCCCCCCCCTCTCGGGAGGGGCTGATGCAGGATAAGATAAGAGAGAGAAGTTACGCCAAGTAACCAGTGAGAAAGGAGAGAGATGGTGGTGAGGGGGGGGGGGATGCTGTTGCAAAATGTGTCCTCCTCTCTCTCTCCCCCTCTCGGGAGGGGCTGATGCAGAATAAGATAAGAGAGAGAAGTTGCGCCATAACACTGACAAACTTGTGTTATCCAAAATAGCCTTTGGCTAACTCTGGTTCAATGCATTAAATGGTAACATTTGTAATTATAAATGTACATCCAGTCCCTAATAATTAAATACATAGAATGGAGAACCACTTTTACTCTTTTTTTCAAAGAGCTATCATGAACATGAGACATGAGAACCAGTCATACATACAGACTCACTCAATTGCCTGAGAGAAAGACACTTGACCCAAGTTCATGGCGTTGCTAAATGTGGAGCTGAGATGATAGAGAGAAGTTAAGCCATGTCAGTGAGATGTGTGTGTTATGGTACCGTACACTCTCTTTCTCTCTCTCTCTCTCTCTTTCTCTCTCTCTCTCTCTTTCTCTCTCTCTCTCATCTCTCCTCTCACTCTCATCTTCCTCTCAATGATCGAGAATGAAACGGCTGAATGAAAAAAAAAAAAAAAAAAAATATGTGATTTAATGAATTTATTGATATGTTTATTCATCCAGTGTTTATTTATTTATTCACACAGAATGTCCCAGTCCAAAGTGTGTAGTGAGTAAGTCACATTGGCTAAATGAGAAATTGTTGTATTTTGGGCAGTATTGGGCAGTTACTGCAAAACTGTAATGCATTATTTATTACTTGTTACTGACATTTTATAGTAGTCCCTTACATTACAATATTAGTGTTTTGAAAATGTAAGGCGTTACATTACTGTTGCATTACATTTAAGTTACTCTTCAGGTAGCCTATGGCCTTCATTAGTGTGTTATCAATGTTGAGAATGACAAGCGGAGACTGTAAATTTCTACATTAAGTCTGGCACAACAGACGTTTTACTCTTGCTGATCTCTCAGTGATTTTTGGCGAATTTGTATTTGGCAGTCTCGATGTTGTATGAAGGACAAAAAAACACCACTTCATTCCAAGTTCAAAATGCATTGTAACTTGAGTTACTGACAACTGTAACGAGGAAAATATTACCAGTTTTTTTTTCTGTAATGCCTTACATTACCAAGTTACCACAAAAGGCAATGCATTTCAGTAATTAGTTACTTTTGTAACTCGTTACTCCAAACACTGATTTTGGGAGGACCCCACAGGCCAGATTAAATATAGCCTAATATATATATATATATATAGCTCAACAGTCCTAAGTTTACCCACCTCTGACTTAGGCAGTGGTAGACTAGTGACTTAGTAGGAGAAAGGTTTGAGCTAAGTTTGACTTACATGTAGGACATTTAATTGTAAGGTTACACAACACGGGTACAATTTGCATGAATTTTAGAATACATTTCCACCAGCAGCAAAATAATAACCTAAATGCATGAGCACACATAATACAGTAAATATGTCTTACCACACAACACCAGTTATCTTATCTTTCTGTAGAAACACACAAAGACAGGAAACCATTTTGTTTACGTTTCAGTGTCTTTTTCTCTTTTTATTACTTCAGTACTTCACACAGTTACAGGGAGCACGGTACTCTTGTACAAAAAATGAAAATAAAGGAGGTTACAGACAAACAGAACGTGACCAAAACTTCTTCTTTCACTCAGATAGGCGAGTCAGACTGAGGTTACAGACAAACAGAACGTGACCAAAACTCTCTGAGTCTGGAATATATAGCACCCAGAGGAACGGTGAGATCTTGTCGGGAGATATAACCAAATTATAGAGGATCTCTCTTCTCCCTCTATTATTCCCTACATCCTCCCTCTACCATTCTCTACCTCCTCACTCAACCTCCTCTCTCTCATTCTCTTCCTCCTCTCTCTCCTCCCTCTATCATTCTCTACCTCCTCTATCATTCTCTTCCTCCTCTCTCCTCCCTCTATCATTCTCTACCTCCTCTCTCTCCTCCCTCTATCATTCTCTTCCTCCTCCCTCTATCGTTCTCTACCTCCTCTCTCTCCTCCCTCTATCATTCTCTACCTCCTCTCTCTCCTCCCTCTATCATTCTCTTCCTCCTCTCTCTTCTCCCTCTATCATTCTCTACCTCCTCTCTCTCTCTCTCTCTATCATTCTCTTCCTCCTCTCTCTTCTCCCTCTATCGTTCTCTACCTCCTCTCTCTCTCTCTCTATCATTCTCTATCTCCTCTCTCTATCATTCTCTACCTCCTCTCTCTCCTCCCTCTATCATTCTCTACCTCCTCTCTCCCTCTCTCTATCATTCTCTACCTCCTCTCTCTCCTCCCTCTATCATTCTCTACCTCCTCTCTCTCCTCCCTCTATCATTCTCTACCTCCTCTCTCCTCCCTCTATCATTCTCTACCTCCTCCCTCTATCATTCTCTACCTCCTCTCTCTCCTCTCTCTATCATTCTCTTCCTCCTCCCTCTATCATTCTCTACCTCCTCTCTCTCCTCTCTCTATCATTCTCTACCTCCTCTCTCTCCTCTCTCTATCATTCTCTACCTCCTCTCCTCCCTAGTTGTAAGTCAGAGGATAAATGTGATGAGGATAAATGTGAGTAAATACGACACTTCTAAATGAAAACTACATTGCTACAAAATTACAATTACTTGAAGTAATAAAGAATGCAGAAACTATACTACCAACACAATAAACTAATTACCACTATTAACTACTGCTAGGCTCACTTATAAAAAGAAATAACAATGAAATTCTAAAAGAAAGAAATGATGACTAAGAGTTTGTGTGTTCAAAATGAAAGGAGTAGAAGTGCACGTGTGTGTGTGTGTGTGTGTGTGTGTGTGTGTGTGTGTGTGTGTGTGTGTGTGTGTGTGTGTGTGTGTGTGTGTGTGTGTGTGTTTCCTGCAGTGTTGCAGGGCCGACCCAAGCCTTTCTGGGGCCCTAAGCAGAATTCCATTTAGTAACCCCTCTACCACCACCTCAGAACCATGCTTTCTCATTCCATAGGCTACACTGTGTGTGTAACTTACCCATTATAGGTCATTATTCTGGCTATTGTTCTTAACCTTATAGGGGTAGTAGTTAAACACAAGCTCTATTTAACTTACAAATGCACTGTGGTACATAAGTGTGGCACACATATTGAACTAAACTTTTTTAAAGTCATATTTAGCAAGACCCTAAATGTACAACTAGTTAACCCAGTTGATGCGTTTGCCTAATAGTGGCAGCAGCCAACAGCAGGAATCAATTAATCTAATATTGGTGTGCCAACAATCAAATGATATAAAAATCATATCAATCATATCGTATAATTTGAGTATGCCTCGGTCTGGCTCTGCAGTGTTGTATAAAGCACCTAAAAAGTCCGACTTCAGAAAAGCATACATACCTTACCAAATTTTTTTTATATAAATTACCCAGTAGAGTGTTACTCAAGCAAAGGTATCTAGTATTTATTGTACTTCAATGAATACATCACTGTTTCATCAAAATTATTCATTGTTAAACAATAGGACATCTGAAGAAACATACAACTCAATTATTTGAGATGTTTGACAATGAATAAATTGGCAAAAACAGTGTTGTATTCTTTTCAGTACGAAAAGTAATCTATAAGTGTATGTCCTTAAGTACTGAAAGTAAAAGTTCAAGTAAACAAACACAGAAACAATATAAATTTGAATATTCCAATCATGTAGCAAACAACAAACTTAAGAATGTCTTCAAAGCCTGAAAAAAAAAACCTTTTTAATTTATCCACCACCCTTACAGAGGACAATATGTGTTTCCCAATACCAATTCTGCATGACACGAGGTCATCTTTTGCTAAACGATGGAAAGTGAGGCGCCGTTAATATTGAACACTGCATGGAGAGAATCAGTGAATGAGACATGGAACGTGTGCAGGAGTGTGTGTTCACCAGAGGTGACTCTGTAGAAGGACACAATGCCTCTCTCTTGATCAAGGAACACTCCCACTCTCATTGAGCCTGTAGCAGGGACAGATATTTGAGTTTCTGCCCCATTATAGTTGGCTTTATACTGACCATTTTTGCACTCCAGACACCAGGCCTTGTCAGAGTATTTGATCCATTTGCTGCGGTCTGTGCTGCGATAAGCCACCCCAATAGCTACATAATATCCTTCCCAATCACACTCCCAGTAGCTGCAACTAGGCAGAGGTTCTTTGCTTAAGACCTGAGGATCCGGATCAAACCTGTCTGGATGAGGAGGACTTGAATGCTGCTGCGAGTATTTTGCCTTTCTGTTATTCTCAGTCAGAGGAAGGTATTTGTGGGCTGTTTCCGGGTCCAGTGTGATATCTGTACAAAAGACAACATACATCCCTATTTTTGTCTGCAGTTACAAACCATGTCCCCTAGGTTACATGCAAAAAAGGTTAAACTTGCAACATCTGTGTGTTTTTATTATGTTTTTTCTTTTATTGTTTATAAATTGTCTAAAAGATCTAAAAAAGCTGTCCTTTTGACACTACTTGCCATGTTGTAATACTGTAGAAACATAAAGGAGTACTCCACATCTTAATTGGCAGGTGTCATGGGACTGACTGGTTGGTTGGTTGGTGTCAGCCAATCACGTGCTAGGAGACAGTTTATAATGGGTGTCTTCACCATGCTTTGTAATAACTTGAAAAAGGCCACAGGCTGAATCGTTGTTTGTAATAAATTATATATTGGACAAGAGTGTGCGGTACCCTCTCTTAATTGAATAACTATCCGCTACCTGCACCTCGACACTGGTGAGCGCTGGCTTCCTCCTCCTCCAAAAATAAACTTGCAACATCTAACACAGGTCATCCCATGCCAGTGTTTGAGCCGCTAACTGAATATAGTGGCTTGTATGTGGTGGAACACTTATATCAGTGTTTAAATTGACAAAAATCTTGTTTCCACACAAACAGCATTTTGAGTATTTTCCATGTGGAAAGTAGCTCCCCAGGCCCTCTACAGATTCAACTGTGCCAATTTGTTTAAAAATGAAAACATAATGTGGTCTGTAGCTCCCCAGGCCCTCTACAGATTCAACTGTGCCAATTTGTTTCAAAATGAAAACATAATGTGGTCTGGTAAAAAAACAAAAAAGAAATGGTGGTAGAGAATATAGCTTCAAAGTGTTTTCTTTCTTTGTGAGTTGGTCTATTCTACTGCAGTCATTTTCCCTCCGAGTTAATATCACGCTGAATGTGTGTGGATGAGGGTTGTGTGCAATATAGGAGAGGGGATGTCCAATCTTTTAAGGGCCTGTGTGCAATATGGGAGTTTGTGCAATACTATTTAACTGTGTGCAATATTATGTGTATGTTGAGGATGTGCAATGTATTTATGATGTTAAACTGAGGTCCTGACTCACAGTGGTAATAAAAGATCCCATGACACTTGTCGCAAAGAGTAGGGAGTTCCCCGGTGTCCTGGCTAAAGTCCCAACCTGGCTCATTCAATCTAATAATCACCCCCCTCTGCAATTAGCTCATTCATCCCTTCCCTCACTCGCCACCTTAAGCTGGTGTGTGGTGAGCGTTCTGGCACCAACTGTGATGGCTGCCGTGCATCACCCAGGTGGGTGCTACACATTGGTGGTGGTTAGTGAGGACCCCCTTCCACTGTAAAGCGCTTTGGATCAACTGAGTTGTGTTAAAATGCGCTATATAAATACACTTGACTTGACTTGACTATTTGTGAACTCCTGGTCAATCATGGTGGTTTGTTCATGGCAACTGTGGCTGGGTGTGTGCATTGGCCTATATAGTCAAGTGTGTGTGGAGCCTACATGTGTTGTGTTATTTCTTTTGTGTGTGTAACTCCTATCTCTCGACTGCCCAACGCAAATTTCTCTACTTGAGACAATAGAGGCTAATCTAATCTAACTCAACAGATTCCAACGTTATCATGTAAACTGCTGATAACGCCTCCCACTCATCATTCCTAGTCATCATCCAGCTAGTCCTTTCCAAAGATGTCTTCTGTCAGGCTTGGTCTAAAGATGACATAAGTTTTGTGATGATCAGACAAAGTATGGGACTGCTGAAAATTGAGTTTCACTTGAAATTATCCAAAATGACGGCATTCCAATATGGCGAAAAGTGACATCAATGAGTTTGTATGGTCAAGGACCTCAACGGTACACACTGTTCGAAAATCAGTCATACAAGTAAAAAGTCGAACATTTGCACTTTGACTTTGACCTGCTGGGAGCGCTAGAGGATGTATACTGGCAACCTGAAACCTGCCCATAACCAAGTGATTACCAATTACCAAGTGCTAAAAAGTGTACACTTCAGCTTCACTATATCGCTAATAATAATAATTTCACACACACACACACACACACACACACACACACACACACACACACACACACGCACACAGTAACCACCCTGTTTTCCATTGAATTAGTAAGATATAACAGAATCTTACATGATAGAGGGCAGGTTGTCACTTGTGGATCTTTTAGGACAGCATTCTGATACCAGCGGACAGAAGACCCCAATTGCTCTGGGTCTGGAATGAAACTGATCACTCTGTTCTTGTCCAAAACTGCAATTATAGAGAACATTGTAGAAAACGTCAATGTAACTTCCAAGCAGTAAATGTAACACAATGGCAGTCCAAGCAGTATGGATCTAAAACAGTGTTTCTCAAACTTTTTCAGATCGAGGACCACTTTGCCCTAAAATATTTTTTCAGGGACCACCTACCGTCGCACCCCCCCAAGTCATATGCTGCCACGCCTTACCCTTTGACCAAATCAATAGGCATTTCCAAATTGGCATTTATGGGCACTTAAAATTCAGATTGCTTGAAGTTTTAACATGTAATATAAATTACAGGCCTGCTTCATAATATTCATTGAACAAATCCTCTTTGGCTTTGAAATCATTTTAGTGAGAAACTAAATTCACATATTTTTTGGAAATCCTCTTGCGGACCACCAGTGGTCCCCGGACCACACTTTAAGAACCACTGATCTAAAACAATACTGTTACGCATAATGTTTTTAATTATTGCACCTAATATGAAGCCATTGCCAGATAATTCCTCTAGAGGGAGTTAGTGCTTTGTACATGGAGAAGCTCCAAGAGGATTTTAGCTTGAGCAAGAAGCAAACCATGAGCATGTGAGGCGTGCCACCATTTGATCACATAAAGGCCTATCATGTTAGGCTAGTATAAGAAAAATCTCTATTGTTTGCCAAATTTGTTTGGCATATACAGTTTATATCACTCAGCCCTAACTGATGGGCATTTAAAACTTCTTGTCCCTGACTGTGGCCCAGTCCCATTTCTCTTCCCTAACACTAGCACTCGTTTTCGAGTTCCCTCCAAGATGAGACACCCCTCGATTGTGTAGTGAGAAGTGGAAATCTTCCCCTAATAAATGGGACAACACCTCGCGTAAAAACGTCTTCACCTGTTTTACGCGTCTGAACGGATATAAGGCTCTAAACCGGCATAAACTGTTCAAAAGCAGTCATCCACAAATTATCATTGAGAAAATCACCCACATGAGAGGATCTGGTAATTGTGTTGAAAGATTTGTGCACTTTGAAAAATATCGATCTTTTTAATAGTCATGTTTTGATACACCAGTGCTGAATTCAACTGTATTTACATCAAACTAAGATATCCCGACATTAAAAAATATGTATACATGCTTAATGGCAACAGTAGATATCTTTTTGAAGTTCTTATCCAGAGCTGAGACAACGGGACACAGCTTGTGCATTCGGACACAGATCGGTTAGGCTACCGACGCGCACTTTGAAAAATATCGATCTTTTTAATAGTCATGTTTTGACACACCTGTGCGGAATTCAACTGTATTTACATCAAACTAAGACATCCCGACATTAAAATATATATATATATATATATATATATATATATATATATACATGCTTAATTGCAATAGTAGCTATATTTTTGAAGCTCTTATTCAGAGCTGAGAGAACGGGACACAGCTCGTGCATTCGGACATAGATCGGGTACCGACACTTCATTTTGTTTAGCTGATCGAGTTCGCAAAGAATCGTGGGTAATTTCATCTTCACTTCAACTTCACTTCGTTCGAAGTCTGCACCAGACCTCCCTCCGTTTGAAGGGGCGATTTGAAGGGCGGACCGCCACTGGCTACACTTGTAATGTACCCTGTCTATGAGTTATTTACCTGCATATTCATTTCAATGCACATCTCTCCTCTGTCCAAGATTGATTCATAGTGATTTTGTAGATGCAAGTCTATAGGTGCATTTTTTCAACATAGCTTGCATAGGCAGCAAATGGACGGGACAGTTTTGCTATAGACTCCTTAATTGTTTGCACACATCGCGTGTAGCAACATTGTAAAAACTGCTACATGCCATCAGAAACAATACAAATCTGACTGACTTCCACATTTCATAACAAGAGCACTCAGAGTGCTCTGACACAACATAAACTGCAGATGGCATACAATATGTATCTCTGGCAAATTGAATGATTCTGGTTTTAAGCAACATCACATGAGTGGGATTGATGTCGTTAGTGGGATATTGCCACGGGTGTGTTTGGGCTGTAGGTGGTGATATACCTATAGCCTATAGTATAGTGATTCAGTGTTTTTACTACTACTTACCTGCAATAAGCTTGTCATTGCGGGCATCACAGAGTGTGCCCATATCCAATGGCCTGCTGATGGTGCAGATCTCCTGTACAGATTCCTTTAGGTCTGAAACCACAGAGAAAGCATCATTTAGTGATCCAAAATCAATAGTGTGATTAGGCAGCGCTGCCCTCAAGGCACTACTCTCCCAAGTTTAGGGTAAGGATTAAAGGAATAGTTCAGCTCTTTATGAAAATGGATTCTTCACCGCCTTACCTGAAGTTGCATTATGTGGGTAAAAGCATTTTGATCTCAGTGCTTGCGTTTTCCATGTGTGTATCAACCTCTATCTTCCCCATTTTTTAGCATAGGCGCTGGAATGTAATGTTGCCAGATAGCAACTCTTTGGCAATTTTACTTTCCAGCGCCTATGCTAAGCCAAAAGTAAAATTGGGGTTGTCAGACTAGGAAAACGCAAGCACTGAGACCAAAATGTTCTTGCCCATTATGTAACTCCAGGTAAGGGGGTGAATAACCAATTTTCATAAATAGGTGAACTATTCCTTTATGGTAGTTCCTTTTAGGCTGTGCTGCCTAGAAGGTGCTGTTGGAGGAAAAAAAACACCATTAAGCGTACCATGCTCGATAAAGTGTAGTGTTAGCCAGGGGATATTTAATTTTTTGCTCTTATCGGCCACTAATATATCAGCCACCGATACAATGTGCATTTCTAATCTTTATCTCTTCAACACTCCTTAATTTATTTGATTTTAACAAGCACTTAAACAACAACACTTGGACACTGCATACAGACTTGGCAGACTTGGCCTAGGACGACAAGTCAATTTTGACCTACAGTAGGCTAAATGATGCCCCCTCTCTCCTATCTCTCCTAGTCACATCTCATGGTGGTTTGGCACTTGACAGCAAATTAGACACATAGCAATTCCTTTATCATTAATAGGACCAATCAGTTTTACAATGTGTGAAATTTGTAACCATGTCAACACTTAAGTTGAGGGGGAACAGAAACGATGAACTCTTTAGCAACTAACCCTTGATTCACGTCACTTTACATGTCACTTTCATCACTTCATCTGAAATCACAAGTATGATGAACGCATTAAAAAAAATGCTGATGACATGTATGCCACCCTTATTCTGTTGTTAAAATGAGCGCAACTGTATAAGTGTCAGTTAGCAAAAATAAAGGTATAAAAGAACAATTTCTTTATCACCGATCACACATACACACACACAAGAGAATGTCGCAATCACAGACATGCATCTTCATGCACACATACACAATTCCTGTGTCTATCTCTCTCTCTGACACACACACACACACACACACACACACACACACACACACACACACACACACACACACACACACACACACACACACACACACACACGTCCACCTACATTACTTTTCCAAAGAAAATGCCTTAGGCAACAAATCACATGAAATCAACACACACAAAATATGTACAACCTAAAGTTCATTGTCATGAAATCAGTTTTCAAAATATTTCCAATAAAATATGAAACGTCTTTCAAATAATCACTTCATGTTGCCTGCCACATGGCCTCATGTAGTTTTGCACATTGCTGACACATATTTATTCCAAACTCCAAATGTGAATGTTTTGGTGCCACACACACACACACACACACACACACACACACACACACACACACACACACACACTTTGAATATATCTAGTCTAGACCTACAGTCAAATAGCCTGCTGGCAGCTATCTGGATGATTTCATAACACACACACACACACACACACACACACACACACACACACACACACACACACACACACAGACTGCCAGTACTGCCTATAGAAACACAAACGTAAGGTAAACAGAGTTACATGGACTCACTGACAACACACACACACACTTTGTATATATGGATGATCGGCATTGTCAAGTGTATTTCCCAGATTAACATGTCAAGTAGTAGTTTTACTTGCCATTACCTGTTCCTGTCTCCATTGTCTAAGTGTGTAATTCCCAAATAAACACATATTTATCTTCCCTGTTCTTTTCTCCATTGTCTAGGTGAGTAATTCCCAAATAAATGCATGCTAATGTTTCATACCTGTTCCTGTCTCCATTGTCTAGGTGTGTAATTCCCAAATAAACACATGCTAATGTATCTTATCTGTTCCTGTCTCCATTGTCTAGGTGTGTAATTCCCAAATAAACACATGCTAATGTATCTTACCTGTTCCCGTCTCCAATGTCTAGGTGTGTAATTCCCAAATAAACACATGCTAATGTTTCATACCTGTTCCTGTCTCCATTGTCTAGGTGTGTAATTCCCAAATAAACACATGCTAATGTATCTTACCTGTTCCTGTCTCCATTGTCTAGGTGTGTAATTCCCAAATAAACACATGCTAATGTATCTTACCTGTTCCTGTCTCCATTGTCTAGGTGTGTAATTCCCAAATAAACACATATGCTAATGTGTCTTACCTGTTCCTGTCTCCATTGTCTAGGTGTGTTATTCCCAAATAAACACATTTAATAGTGTATTACCTGTTCCTGTCTCCATTGTCTAGGTGTGTTATTCCCAAATAAACACATGCTAATGTATCTTACCTGTTCCAGTTGCCATGGTCTGGGATGTTGTGAGATCTGCTGTGTGTCTCTTGAGTGTGATGCAGAGGAGCTGAAGAAGTGGCGGTGTGGTACGATCTCTCTGAACACACACACATTTATACACACACAAGTGGATGTCACAATCACAAAGACATGCTCAGTCATACACAAGGGTGTAGTTTCAAAAATGGATAAACTATAGCATACTATACTTAGATATTATAATTACTGTATAGTGTTATACAACTAATGACATAATTTACCATGGACATTTATTTTAGGGAAGGGTGCAGTTTCTAGTAGGCCTGTCATCTGAAGAGATTTAAAAGTAAGGCCGTAACACAAACAAATAGAGGAACTTGTAGCTACACAAGCACAAGAGATACAACATTACTCAGTTCTATTGTTGTTCTGTGTTGTGAGTAGTACATAGTTAGAGTAACCACACACAGGCACATACACACAAGCAATAGAGAAGAGTACAGCCGAGGAGCTTGGATGCATAAGTCATGCTCACCAGCGTCTGGCCACAGCACTTAGAGGTGAAAGGTCAAGCGCACCAGTACCTGGACACTAGCCTGGCTATTGCCAAACAAAATAATCACAAGTGATATTTAGTCTGGAGACCCACTTATACCTTTTCTAGTAGTGTCCTTTACGATTGTCCAGAGACATTTATTGGGTGCATGAATCACAGTGTCTGTATGTAGCTTACAGCCAATACCAGAGCCACCAGGTGCCATAAAATGAAGTTGAGCGCCGTGCTTGTCCCTTTTTGTTCTGTGATTAGATACCTGAAGATGGGGAGAAAATTGTCCATGGTCACCATGCTGCTTTGCAGAGTGAATGCACAGCACCCAAAGGTTAAATGTCAAGGAAAGCTCACTGCTAACAATATTGGTGCGTTTCCACTATGGGGTAAAACCCTGGTGTCTGGGGTAAAGCCTCAGACTTTTCCCGTTTCCACTGTCAGGGCCAGACGGGGCCGGGGCTCAAATGGCCTCAGGCCGGCCCCAGAGTTGACCAGGGCCAAACCGGGGCCAAACTGGGGCTTATGGAATGGAACATGATGCAATAATAAAACTGAAGAATTTTAAAAACGTTCAGGTAACATTTGTTTAGTGTTGCCTAGCAACATAAATGGTTTAGCTACTGCTACTGTCGCTAAGCAAGTTTAAAAGTTCTTAGCATTGTGATGAAAAACCCCGGTGCTTTAGCTAATGGAAACGCAACACTGGGGCTACAAGTTTAAAAGTTTTCTGTGACTCCGGCATTTGAGCCCAGGGAAAAGCCTCGGGCTGGCCCCGGGCCGTAGTGGAAACGCACCATATGTGTTGTATTCCAGAAGGGCTGTTCTCAGTTAGCAGGCTTGTTGGATTCTGATATGGACCGCTGCATAACTGCTGCATGTCCCCTGCATGTCTGGAAACACACACTGGTTGCACTGGCTCAGGCTTGGACTGGTCATAGGGCATACAGGCCACTGGTTGCACTGGCTCAGGCTTGGACTGGTCATAGGGCATACAGGCCAATGCCTGCTGGGCCCACGGTGATTTGGAGCCGGGGCTGTCATAGTTTAAAGGGACAACAGGCAGCGTTTTCTGTTAGGTTACCAGCCTCGAAGTCACTTCGATGATTAAATGGTTCATTACGGGGTGATCGTCATTCTCTAGCATTTGTTTCACGGTAATCCCACTTGCAATATGACTGGTGGCAGGTCCATGAAATAGAAACTGAAAGTAGATATAACTTAAACCGCATTTATTACCGGCTTGTCAGACACGTAGCCCACGAAAATGATCATCTTTGGTTCGTACTTTTTGGTTTGCAAATAAATTTACATTGGTTGTTGAGAATGTGCAATGTAGTTGTATTTTTTCTCATTTCTATTTCGCCGACTGTAGGTGGAGCTCTGGAGATAGAAAAACGCAGTCCTGCCTGGTGTCCCTTTAATTTTCTTGAAGGATATTGGGCTAGTCCAATTAAATCTCTAATGTTCATGCAATGTGTCCAACTTTGTTATTTTAGAGACATTTGTTTTGGTCCCTAACCAGTCCTGCACTGGTTGGTCAGAGCTCACTATTGGTGACGGCTACAGGTGTGTGGATTACTGTGGAATCCAAATGACCTATCCAGTTGGTAAACTAGAAAATAGAATAGTGGAAAAATGAATAAATAACATTTAGACCAGAAGACAAACACATTAGGTTTCAGGCTATATCAATTTACTCAACTGCCTGGGGTGGGGCTCCACCCAAACGAATGCTGTTGCAAAATGTTCTCTCTCCTTTCTCGGAAAGAGCTGATGCACAATATGATAAATATTTCTCAACAAGCAAGTTAGGCCATAACATTGAGAAATATGTAATGGCCGCTCCCTTGCTGGCCTCCCTGAACACAGGGCTAAACTCAGACAGTCAGAGGCCACTGCAAACTATAGCCTATGTGTGTCTTTTTATTCTCTTCAAGTGGCACGTCGCAATAACCTGAAGTTCAATGAGCAAAAGCGTTTCAAAGCTGTTAGTAGCCTATAATGTGAATATAAGTAGGCAATATAACATCTAACAGCTATAACCTTCAAGCATCATATCACTATCAGTCTTTCATGTGACTTCAGAAAAAATCGATAGACATATGATAATCAAATAGGCTATTGAAAACAGTAATTCATCCCTCTCTTTCTCAATGTGCGCTTCTGTAGGAGTGCGCCCAGGACTTTCTCACTTGCGCTCAAATTGATTCCCAATCTCGGAAGAGCCAACCAGCCAGGTGAAACAAACATAGGCCTAGGCTAATCCTGCATGAAGCAGCACAATATTCAAACACATTTATGATCATCTAATTAGTTTAAATGCACGCAATAGATAACTGTTCCGATACGTCGGTAGGCCTAAAAATGCCCCATTCCGTTTAATTCATTTTATTAATTCAGCCCTTTGTTCATAACTGTGGGAATACTCCATGCTCGAGGACAGAAGTGGTGAGTTTACAATAACAAAACCGACTGTGAAAAGCCAGTTGGACATCTAGGAAATAAGAATACAGGCTGCATTTCTTTAGAAGAAACACTGTAGGCTACAACATAGGCTATTTAATGTTAATAGCCTGCAATTACTTACCTCCTGGTTATATTTCGCAATCAAAGTTGTGCATAAATCTCCTGTTATGCGTACTGCAATTGCTTCAATGCCAAATTTGGCAAAGACCTACAAATTTTTAGTCTATAGGCTTGCAGGCTATGTAATCATCATAAATTTACCTCGGCTTAGTTGTTGCTGAAAGTGTAAATGCGCCACAGGCCTAATGAAAATGTCATAGCCCAAATTACTTTTGTGATGGTGTCAAGATGATGTATGCAAATATTAAAAGTTTTTTGCATTCAATCATGCATTTTAGGCTATATTTAGCCGATGATTTGGCCAATAGCCATGATGAAACAGTCAACGAATTTTGAGACCTGCCCTCCCATACACCCCCCCCCAGCTGCTCCAACCAAGCTCTGCAGTTAAAATCGATGGACACTGGGCAAGGCACGCTTACCATGCTGCTGAAAACACTTTGAAAAATAGAGCTCCTTTCTATTTCAAAAAAGGAGCGCTGTAGAATTCAGATGCATTTATAGCAAAGAAGATATTCATAGGTACATTTAAAGATATATTCCTCCTTTTTATGAAACTGAGTTATTCACCAGTCTTTGGTATTCTTTTGCCCTAAACGGTGCCTTCCAGGCAATGCTGCCCTCAAAGCACTTCTCCCCCCAATGTAGGGTTAGGATGAGGGTTGAAGGGGTTAGGTAAGGTGCTGCCGGGAAGGTGCCATTGGGGGCAAAAAAACACTTTTGAGCCTACTCACCCTTTTACCTGGAGTTACAGGCATTTTGGTCTCAGTGCTGATGTCCTCAGCGACGCTGGTATATTGGGGTGTTTTCACACTTGGTCAACTTGTAAAAAGTAGATATTTAATCTATATACAATAGCTATTTTAACTTGTAAAACAAGTACATTGTACAATAATCATTTTAATGTGTAAAACATACATATCTCATCTATATACAATATCCTTTTTAATTTGTAAAACGTTGATATTTATACGCCTCTGCTTCTCTTTTGAATTTGACACAGAGGTGCAAACCCCACAATCCACGCAACGTAATGCTATGGGAAGAAAGTACTGGCATATTTCAAAATTTTATATACAAGTATTTGGTGTACAGCTCTGAGATTTGTCACGATGACACTACTTATACTTGAGAATATATGATTTTTTTCAAGAAGATCTATGACATCAACTGGGCGAGTTGGCATGGAATGAATGACCCTACATGCCTTTGCTTCTCCTATGAATGTGACACAGCAACATACAGTAATGCTAGGGCAGGCCTGGGCAAACTAAGGCCCGGGGGCCACATGCGGCCCGTTGAGCTATTTAATCCGGCCCGCAGAGCCTTCCCAAAATAGAAGAAATTGTCTTTTAGCCAAGGTGATTTAGATTGTAGGCCTGATTTATCACATGTCTTGTATTCTTTAAGTACAAATCCCCCCTTTTAACACTGCATGTTAACCTGTTAACTGTTGACTAGTCGAAATCTAAAAGCCATTGTGGCCCTTCGGGCAAAATAATTGCCCACCCAGTGTTGGGGAGTAACGAGTTACATGTAACGAAATTACGTAATTTAATTACAAAATAAAAGTAACAGTAATCAATTACAGTTACTTTGAAAAAATGTGTAATTGAATTACAGTTACTTCAAGATATATGCAGAATTACAATTTTAGTTACATGATCCCAATATCATCTTCAGAAATATTGGCTATGTGTGCTTCATGTACAGTACATACAACATATTTACAACTACAGCAAATGCCACTACAGCTAAAAGATACTATTCTAATACAATCATTTCTACCATCATGTTGGTAACACTACTCAATTGTAACTGGATGTACAGTGGTCTTAGTTGCAGTAACAAGGAGGCCTGACTGTCAGACAGAAACTAGAACATAGGCCTGTAGCCCATTGCTGGATATAAATATGAACTCTATTGATCAGGTGCACACATACCGTATGAGCAATTTCAGACAAACAAACACCTGCTTAGTCAGTGATGTTCACCAAGTATTTTAACTATTTGCTCGCCGTGAAATCTGACACTGTTGTGGGAGTTAGAAAGGATTTTGGCAGTGTCAGTGTTGAAAAATATGTGACAGTTAGCCTAACATTGCCAGGTTTGAAAAACTCTGCTTGACAATTAATTTTTTTTCCTTCAAAAATGTAGAAATGTAATCAAAAAGTAATCAAATGTAATTAGTTACATTACTTTATTAAAGTAATCAAAATAGTTACACTACAATTAAATTTTCGAAGGGGTAACTTGTAACTGTAACGCATTACATTTCTAAAGTAACTTACCCAACACTGTGCCCACCCTTGTGCTAGGGGAACATTTTCTGCCTTTATCATGTCAGTGGAAAAGTGGTTAGTGGTGTCCATTGATGCTCAAAAACAATCGTTGTAGCGAAATACACACATTTCTGTCACGTTTCATTGGTATTTTTAATATTCTTGAAATGACGCTCCTTACTGGTCATGTACACAATGGTGTAAAGTAAACGGTTCTCAAGTGTTTGTGTGTGTGTGTCATTTGCTTTATGCGTTTGTTGGTTGTGTGTGTCCACTCAATGTGTGTACTGTATAAAAGCCAATTGGATTCAATTCCTTTACATGAACTAAAACACTCTCTGTCCAAGACTCATTGCTGTAGAATTCAGATGCATTAGCTAAGCAGAGATCCCTATTTTTTCAATTAATTTCTTCTATTTCTATTATTCTATTGAATGACTGATGATGCTCAATTGATCTGGAAGTCACTAGTAGCTATTCACATTTGACTCCTGTTTAGAGTCAAGTTTCGGGATGGTCTGCAATACTCACAACCACCACTAGATGTCCTCAGCGATGGTGTCTTATTGGTTCTTGTGTATGAAGGTTAAAGGGACACCAGGCAACATTTTACTGTTAATTTACCAGCCTCGAAGTCACTTTGATGATTAAATGGTACATTATGGGGTGACCGATGGCTCTCTCGTCAGACTCAAGCATTTGTTACTCTTCATAAAAAAAAAAACTCTACCAAGAGAATGTGAAGCACTAACAGCACTGACATGTTGTGGTTGAAGTGTATGCATCTCACCAGAGGGGGCGATAGTGAGATATATACCACAGAGCCGTATATAGAGGGTACATATCAATATGCTTCCTCGGGCTCGGTCCTCTGTGCTCCGTACTTGTGCCCCGGAAATTGTTCGAGGCTCGACGTCATCGAGGATGTCTCAATTCTCTAATTGCTGCGAGGAGGAGAGAGGAACGAGGACGGAGGAGAGAGGAGAAAGGTCCGATAAGCGAGGAAGCACAGGTGTATCCTTTGCGGAGAAAACGCGGAAGCGCGAACAGCGGGAACGTGCGTTCATTGGCTTGAATCGAAAGTCTAAAAAGTTTAAATGCCCTCCCATTCTGTCACCTCAACATCCAATTAAAAAAACGAGTTTGCTATTTGCGAAAAGGGAGTTCACATGACTGTTTGGAGCAAGGGAAAAGCATATGAGAAATAATAAAAAAACATCTTCAACTTCAGCAAGAAAGTTGATTGTTTAGTCGAGTTTATTATGATGTGCATTGTCCGTGGTTATAAGACAAAAGTGAACTGATGCAAAACAGATCGTGGTTTAATTGTCTTGGTTTGATTACATTGCATTATGATGAATAAAATTGTTTGGTGGTTGTTATAGCCTATATTTGATGAAGATAGCATTTATTTTGGTCAGTTGTTTCAGAGATGTCATCTGTAGGCTAATGGACGTCTCATACTAGTGATGCATGAATCAGGAGGACATCTCATTTCTTATATCTGTCTGCCCTCGATTCCTCCATCCTCCGATCGTTGCTTCCTTGCTTCCTTCACGGGAGGAGGGGCTAGGTCGGAGGGCTAGGTCGGAGGAAGGTTGGAAGTGAGGAAAGGAGGTCGGAGGAATTATGTATTGGGATGTACCCATAGCCTCTGAAATACCACATACAAGCTGACATGTTGTGGTTGAAGTGTATGCATTGCATTGCAGAGATCTTGTCTAGAATTAGCGTCCTATACTCAGTAGTCCTGGGTCATCTCACCAGAGTGAGACACATAGAAGCTGACATGTTGTGGGTGAAGTGTATGCATTGCATTGCAGAGAGTAGATATTAGTGTATCAGAATGGAACAATGTATGTCAATTGTCAAATTTCATAGAATTGTCACGTTATTCTGCAAAACATTACTAGTTTATTTACATACATAGGAGCAGTTTGGTCAAAATCACGAGGCAGACAACTTCTGGTGGTTCTGTGTTCTTTATTCACAACGCCGGGGAGATGATACCAGCAAGAAGCCAAGTACATTTACATTTACATTTATGCATTTAGCAGACGCTTTTATCCAAAGCGACTTACAAAAGAGGGATAACAACAAGTAACAACAAGTATCCTAAGTCCCAACATTTGGGATCCCTTTTTATACAGGTCTTGTTTCCTACTTACACAGTCATTTATTTGGCAAATGAACATCTAGATCAAATCCTACTAGGCATAATGTTCACCCATATCCGTGGTCTTCGAATACCATCTGCACCAAAACCCATCCTTCCTTTACCAAATCCAATTTCAGTAATGATACCCAGTCAATAGTTAACCATTGAGGGTGGTTGGTCAGACTCAGGATACTAGTTTACCCTTACCCAGATGTTCCAAATACCACTACAAAAGGGCCGAGTTCTGTTCTATAGGAACATGTTCTTTCATGATAAAGACTGAGGCGTCTAGACTCCCAACTCAGTCTTGACAAACAAATCTCATATCGCCCAACCCTAATACCCAGTCAATAGTTAACCATTGAGGGTGGTTGGTCAGACTCAGGATACTAGTTTAGCCTTACCCAGATGTTCCAAATGCCACAAGAAAAGGGCCGAGTTCTGTTCAATAGGTACATGTTCTGTCATGATAAAGACTGAGGCGTCTTTACTAAGTTACATTAGTGAAGTTATATGAAGTTGTATTAGTAAAGTCTTCCAGAGAATAGAAAATACAATTACAAACAATAACAGAATATAAAATTAAAAAAGAAGATATAAAAATAAATAAAAAAAACTTTTAGTGGTTTTAAATCTGGTATAAATTATTACAGTTATATGAGTTTGTATTAGAGTTGTACTAGTAAATTCCTATTTCTAGAGGATTAAATGAGACTACAGTATATAATGCATAGAAACTCTCATGGTTATATGGTCTAAACTCACTATGAAATGATAGAAATGCCCTTATTCAGAGATTTGTATGAGTAAATTCCCATTGCAGGATTAAATGAAAACTACAGTGTATATAATGCAACACACATGGTTATATAGTCTAAACTCACCATGGAATAATAGATTATTCAGAGATTTTCCCCACAGCAGTTCAATGTGTTTTACAGTGAATAGAGAAAACAGAATATTAAAAAAAATACAAAGGATAAAGAAGATAACATTTAAAAAAAAAAAGATATAAAAAGAAATAGAAATAAACGGTGCTTTTAAATGTAGTATCATTTCATCACACTACACATCACTATGGATTGGCCTTTCACCTTCTGATGGACACTCTTATCGTCTACCTAGAGACCTAAAACTTTTGCTCCTTAGATAAAGTATGCACCGCATGTAAGTTGATGCACAATAGTAATGCATCAACTTACATTAATAATGACTGAGTGAAATTTGCTTCCAGCACTATTTGGATTTGTAATGCTGCCTTTCTGGTGAGATCCAAATAGAAGTACTATGTGTGTGTGTGTTGTGTGTCATCCAATCTAATCGCTGCACGTAGAGGCTCATTGGAGTGTGTGATGTTGAATGTGTGCAGGTGTGTGTGTGTGTGTGTGTTGTGTGTCATCCAATCTAATCGCTGCATGTAGGGGCCCATTGGAGCGTGTGATGTTGAATGTATGCAGGTGTGTGTGTGTGTGTGTGTGTGTTGTGTGTCATCCAATCTAATCGCTGCATGTAGGGGCCCATTGGAGTGTGTGATGTTGAATGTGTGCAGGTGTGTGTGTGTGTGTGTGTGTGTGTGTGTTTTAGACCAGGGTCACTGAAGAGGAGGATTCAAACCAAAATGCTGCATGTAGGGGCTCATCAGTGTGTGTGATGTTGAATGTGTGCAGGAGTGTGTGTGTGTCAGAGGAGACCCTGTAGAAGGACACAGTTCCAGCCTCACGGTCCACACACACTCCTGCTCTCCTGGAGTCTGAAGGGGAGGCAGGTAGACGGTTTTCGGTATTGTTGTGCCTGGCTATGTAATTGTTCTTATCACACAGCAGACTCCACCCCTTGGCAGACTCTCTGATCCATTCCCCCCGACCGATACCTTTATAGGCCACGCCCACTTCAACACAGCCACCCCACTCCGCCTCCCAGTAGCAGCGTCCAATCAGAGGCTCTCTGCCCAGGGCCTGCCAAGGGCCAGCAAATCTGTCTGGATGATTAGGATACGGCTGCTCCTCCTTCACCTGTGTGGCCTTCCTGTCCCCCTCAGACAGGAGGAGTTTTCTGTGCGCTGTGTTTGGGTCCAGTGTCAGATAGCAGGCTTTTAAACACACACACACACACACACACACACACACACACACACACACACACACACACACACACACACACACACCATTATGGGATAACATAATAATAAACACACACAGGCACACACTCACCACACACACACATCATTATGGCATAACACAGAGTGTATACTGTACATAGCTAAAACTGACACACACAGGCACACTCACCACAGTTAAACACATACAGTACAAACACACACACACACACACACACACACACACACACACACACACTCTGTACTCTGTACAGCAAGGCAGCCAGTGGGTAGAACTACCTAGTCTCTGTACGGTCATATTTTGTAGAGAATGCCTTTTTCACACCTGAACATTCCGACATTCCATGCTGGTAAACTGAACATTCTATCATTGAAATGGATTGGATTTATGCCTATTTCTGACTTGCATCTGCTAATAAAGAAAAACAAGGGTAAGTTCCAGGTGATTGAGGGGAATTGAGTAATTGAGGTAGCTATCAATGATCAAGCACTATAAAACAGTACGTATTGATTCACTCCGGCACTATAAAACAGTACGTATTGATTCACTCCGGCACTATAAAACAGTACGTATTGATTCACTCCGGCACTATAAAACAGTACGTATTGATTCACTCCGGCACTATAAAACAGTACGTATTGATTCACTCCGGATAATTGCTTTAAGTGCAGGAGCATTAAGATGGTCTTGTCTTGTGATGCGATATACACAGATGTCAGTTTCTAAATCAACTTAGAAAATGGTATAGCAAAAAACAGCTCAAAATGTGGAATTGGTTTTGCCTCATTGATGAGGCAGGCAGGTGAATACAAATTCTCTAACTCATCTGGTGAGCTCACTGTGGAAGTGTTGCTAAGGTGCATACACAGCAGTGATCAGCCTGATGTGTTAACGTGTATTACCGTCTATGCACGTGGCATATCTCAAAGTCCATGGTCTTTTGATGAGGCAATAACCCCAATTGACCGTTATAGAAACTATAGCTGTAGGCTACACTCTAAAAAATGTTGGGTTGAGTCTACCGTAATATAACCCTGCATTAGAACTCTGCTGTATAGTTATTTGGGTTGGGTTATAATTGGGTTATTTTTTTCAACCCAACAGTTTGTTTTTTTGAGTGTAGAAGGGGAAAACCTGACCCTGTGTGTGAGCGACCCAACTGTCCATGGTCTTTTGATGAGGCAATTACCCCAATTTACTGTTTTAGAAACTGTAGCTGTAGGCTAGAAGGGGAAAACCTTCCCTGTGTGTGAGCGACCCAACTGTCCATGGTCTTTTGATGAGGCAATTACCCCAATTTACTGTTTTAGAAACTGTAGCTGTAGGCTAGAAGGGGAAAACCTTCCCTGTGTGTGAGCGACCCAACTGTCCATGGTCTTTTGATGAGGCAATTACCCCAATTTACTGTTTTAGAAACTGTAGCTGTAGGCTAGAAGGGGAAAACCTTCCCTGTGTGTGAGCGACCCAACTGTCCATGGTCTTTTGATGAGGCAATTACCCCAATTTACTGTTTTAGAAACTGTAGCTGTAGGCTAGAAGGGGAAAACCTTCCCTGTGTGTGAGCGACCCAACTGTCCATGGTCTTTTGATGAGGCAATTACCCCAATTTACTGTTTTAGAAACTGTAGCTGTAGGCTAGAAGGGGAAAACCTACCCTGTGTGTGAGCGACCCAACTGTCCATGGTCTTTTGATGAGGCAATTACCCCAATTTACTGTTTTAGAAACTGTAGCTGTAGGCTAGAAGGGGGAAAACCTTCCCTGTGTGTGAGGGAAGAATTGAGCGACCCAACTAGGGTGACCACCCCCAAACAGACAAAATGTGGGACATTTAGCATGTTTAAGTGGGACAATGTGGGACACACGTATTAACTTTAAGATAGGGCGTACGTTGGGCCAATGGTCATGTTTGGGCCAGGACTGTGTTAATTTGTTCAAGATATTGGGCTAGTCCAATTAAATCTATCATGTTAATGCAATGTGTCTAATTCAAAGTGTTATTTTAGCTCGTCATGAAGGTATTATTGAATAGAATCATGCTGGGCCACCATGGCCAAAAATACCATGCCAGTTTTTGGTCCCAGTCCAGCCCTGATCATCTCCACAGACCAAATGATAGTCTACAGATGTTGACAGGTTGACAGCTTAAAGTATATAAAAAATAGATAAAAACACTATCATTCTCTAAAAGATCAGGCATTATGCAATTAAATGTAAGCTCTCAGAAATTAGATATAGAATCAAACTCAACTTAATATGCAAGTCAAGACACAAAAAAATATTAAGCCTTGGCTTCAAGTTTAACTAGGCTACTTCTGTGCAAAATAATATGCCAGGTCTAAATCTGCATGTTTGATCATTATTTTCAAAAGAAATGGTGACGTCTCACCAAGTTCCATGAAAATGCCATTGCAAAAATAGATGAGGTAAGATAAGTATTTTTTTCATCTCATGGGAAATTCAAGAAGTAGTGGGCTACATTACCTTGTCTTATATTAATTCTCCAGTTGCAGCTTTTATTAAATGAATGTAGCTAATGATAAAGCTTTTATCCTTTGGCGCGGCGCACATATGCATAAAACCATAATAAGCTGTGCGCGATCGTGCCCACAGCGCAGAAACTCTCTCTCTCTCTCCATCCACTGACAACCAAGAGGCTTTCTACAATCGTAACTGAAAGCGTATATATTCTTTTTCGCGGCAACATATCCGAAATCCGAACTGAAGTCGGACCTGACAGTGCGCTCTCAGATTTGAGAATTACTTTCAAAGTTGTGAAGGTGTTTGTGCGCTTTAACACCTTGGTTGATATAGGGGTCAAACTGTCAACTTGCGCTTCTCTGTACAGAAACAAAAGGTCAACGTATCGGTGTGTCAAATGAACATGCAGGACTGATGTTCAATTTGCGTGACGCGGGACAAAGGGTAAAATTGCTGTACAATCCAACGTAAAGCGGGACAGGTGGTCACCCTAGTTGCAACCCAACTGAGTTAATATGGGCTGCAAGCTGGCCAGTGTTAGGAACTGGAGCGCACACACAGCATCTTGGCCAGGTTCCAGTTTCTGTGAGTTCAGAGTTTAACTGTGCTAGTGGAAGACAGAGCCAAACTGCCAGAAACAGGAAGTCTGACAGGAAGTCCGCTAACGGGTCAGAGACAGAGGAGAGCAGCTAAGGACAAAGGGAAGTCAGTTAAGGACAGAACAGAGTTATGCAGACAGACCCGGGGGCTCAGTGACAGAGGAGAGCAGCTAAGGACAAAGGGAAGTCAGTTAAGGACAGAACAGAGTTATGCAGACAGACCCGGGGGCTCAGTGACAGAGGAGAGCAGCTAAAGACAAAGGGAAGTCAGTTAAGGACAGAGTTATGCAGACAGACCCGGGGAGCTCAGTGACAAATCTTGTAGCCTAACCGTTTAAATGCTTGTTAGCAATTTTAAAAAAAACTGTAGTACACACGCAGCACAGTGAAACACACACACACACACACAACTAGAATATCAGACACACACACATAACATCCATCTTACTTTTGTAAAAAAAAAAAAAAACACTGTAATACACACACAGCACAGTGAAACACACACACACACACACACACACACACACACCACAGACACCTACACACACACACAGACACCTACACACACACAACTAGAATACCAGACACACACACACACACATCCATCTTACTCACTCCTCTCCCTACTGCCATTAGGCAGACGGTACGACACACACACACACACAAAAGGCAGTGCACCATTAGTGCACCTCATCGGACATCATCTTTAGAAGATGCACTTACATGACTATTTGAATAAGAGAAATTGCTAATTCATACACAGTGGTGATTAATTATTATTATTATTGTATAAGAACATTATGTATATGAGGCCACTTCTCTGCATCTGAACATGTAATCTGTGTTTGGACTCAAACTGACTTCCTCAGCTTTTGCATTTAAAGGAGGTGCTGACCTCATCGACACCCAGAGATAATGCAGATAATTTTTGAATAGACTTACCCACTGTATTGGCACCAAGAAACTTGAGAGCTGGCGCTTTGATGGAGGCTTTGATGACTTCAGAGGCTGGTCCTACACCTGCTGAGGTGACTGCTCTGCATCTGAACGTGTACTCTGTGTTTATGAACAGATTGTTCACAGCGACTCTCTCAGTTTGTGCCACTGTCTGTTTTAGCCACTCACCCTCTTCACAAACACAGAACTCCACCAAGTAGGAGGTGATGTTCTCTGTTCCATATTTGGGGGCAGAAATCTTCAGTATCACACTGCTGTTGCTTATGTCACCGACAGTCACAGACTCAGGCTTGGAAGGAGGCTCAAAGTTCTCACTGACAGAAAAGCCATTTTCATAAAGATAGATGGTGGAACCTTTCTGGTTCTCATCTGCAGAACCAACCACCAGGAACTTGATGTTCTCGTTTCTTTTGTTGGCTTCTGCAAAGTCACTAAAAAGCTTCGCTTTTTCCTGACTTCATCTACCATCTTCTTTGAGGCATACCATTGTTCCTTGTCAACATCACGATTGTGTGGATCTTCAGAATTGTCTGATGTGGCGGTTCCTCTCAAGTAGTTGGATAAAGTTGATAGATACGGTTCATCACTTCCCAGTGAGGTGAAAGCAAAGCATACAGCATACTCTGCTCCATCGCACTCTTCAAACATGTGATTTAAAGACTCAATAATCTTGGTGCTTTTCATCATTTTAGCGAAAGATTTTAAAGTGTACATTTCTCTGCCTTTGCAGTCAATCCATCCTGTGAGGTCTTTGTGGTTGAAAGGTGAAGAATGTCTCTCCTTCAGGATCTCTGCTAACTCGGATTCCTCTTTTCCTCCTCCTCGGATTAATGGAAGTTTATCTGCCAAAGATGCTTGAAAATTTAGTTTGAACATGGTGCACATCTCTTTAAAACTCTTAATTTTTCTTGCAATTTAAGTGAACTGCTGAGCAGTGGTGGTTTTCATTGCATCACTGCATCTCATTTCCAGATCACTGAAGTCTTCTAAGACATTCTGTGCCTCTTGAACTAAACCTAGACTTATCTGACGGACAAGTTTAGCAGCAGAAGAATCTAGAACAGTCAATGGCAATAGCCACACTGTCATTGGGACAGCATTTTCACCATTGGCTCCTAGTAAGGTTGGCAGGCTTTGGTAGACTTCCACTGCATCCTGAAAGGACACTGGATTCTTCTTAAGTGAGAAATCTCCATAGAATTTACAGGAGAATTTGGCAACATCAGCTTTGTCCTTTTCCTCCATTTTCAGAGAAGCTTCTCCCTCTAAGGAAAGACCGGGGATCATCTTGATCGCCACTTTCATGCTGCCCTGGATGTCTTGATGTTTCTCTTGTTTAGTCATCTCCCGGTCAAAGATGAAAAAGGCTTGAGCCCCATACAGGATGCCTGTGACCACATGTGTAGCTATTCCACTATCAAAAACATACGGATGTTTGATATTGCCTCTTCCAAGATGATCCATGGATAGCTGCTGGAACTTGGTAGTGGTTTTGTAGGACAGTGTTACCCTGGCCTGATATTTGGACGACTTTTGATCATTCAGGTACTTAGCTGATCCTCCAACTTCAATTAGACCCCCCAAGAAACTTGCTTTCAGAGAGGCTTTGACATTTAGTGATGAAGATTTATCTTCCATTGATTCAGAGGCAACTATTTCAAATTCAGTGTTTGGTTTTGGTCGTTCCCTTGTGTCATTTTGCAGGTCATTGTTGTCCCATAGCGTCATTGCTGTCAAAGAAACATCACATTTCAGTGGAAAGGAATTGAAGGCAGAACCAATATAGTTTAACAAATGTTTCCACATAGCCTGGTCATAACCAGCACCTTGCTACATACGAGGATCTGTGATTCCGGAAATTGACCTTGTTCGTATCTACTGCATCAAACCTGGGCCAGTCAGCAAAGAATATGAGGTCTGATCCAAACGTTTTGAATTTAAAGGTGACATAGAATGAATTAATTGAGTGTTGTACCTTGTTCTCTGATGTTAAAACACAATATATTCAATTGTATTTTGTCCAAAAGAAGATCAAGTGATATTTTACAAGCCTAGTTCACACCTCATATTTAAGATGTGTGTTGAAATGTTTTTTTTTTTTTTTTTTGCCTAAACAACGCCTCACTCTGGCCCCCTCAATTGAACTGCAATGGCTTTGTGCTATTTGACATCATTTAGGCTTTGTTCTAATATGCCCATGATTTAGTGGCTATTTCTAAAAATATAGGATTTCCATATGAAAGAGGGCAGAACCACGCCTCATGTTCATGATAGCTCTTTGACCATGCACAACCACTCTTAATTCATCCAAGCAAGTGGTTTTCCATTCTGTGTCTGCTGTAAAGGAAAATACCGGAGTGAATTCAAGCATAGCCCTGCTGCACGAGCCTTCTAACAGCAATATATTTCGCATGAAATGAAAGAATTTCGAACAGCATAGACCTAACGCGAACATGATTCACTTTAAGTCAATGTAACCTCAGATCTTACTTTCGGTTTCCAACAGTCAGGTCCCATTGATTCAGTGTAAAGTGCCTGTTCCCTTCTGCGTTCGGTCTGTGCTGTACCAAATTATTTTGTTCCACTCGCTAACTAGCGCATTTAGCAAGCTCTTTCAACAGGGCTATGCTTGAATTCACTCCAGTATTTTCCTTTAAGATGAATCCAGATCCCTTTATCTATGTGTGAGTGTTATGCACCATTGTCCTGAAACAACAGGAAAACCACAAGGGTGTAACCAGCGAGAAGCAGACTGCCGAGGCACGCCTCTCCCGCTATCAAACAAATGTCACAGTGTCAGCAGTCACTGTTTTTGGAAACAAATACTGCAGAATCAGTGTTTTCTGTTGCAAATCAAAGCATTTTGACATTTACTCAAATGTTAAAACATCTGCTGATTTGAGCATCTCTGCTATCTTCTCCGTTCACTAGTCTGATACCTAAGTGTTTTTTTTACCCAGGTTAACCTGTTTCTTTAAAAGGTTGTTTTGTTCCTTTTCAGGACCCCACCCACGCTTCTGCAAAGTGCACAACCTCAAATTCTGCAGATGCAGGGGAAACAGATTTGTGCATTTCATCAGTTTTCCTCCCAGTCAGATTACCGTTTTTCCATAGTCACACAACCATTTGAACACATTTAATTATTATTATTATTATTATTATTATTATTATTATTATTATTATTATTATTATTATTATTATACCTTCTTAGCCTATGTAAAAACCACCACACAACCTCAGTGAAAGTTTTCTGCCACGCACCAGAGAGGCAACTATCAACTATCAGCTGTGCTGGACTGCATTGATGCACTGGAATAAAGATGAGTAACGCTATTCTTCCATCTCTGATACTTCCTTGTTACTGTAATTAGCTGTGTGCTACGGCCCCACTTTACCATCTGAGAGAGAAACAACCTACATTCTACCCTCTGCGCTTTTGTTTATTACTTGTGGGCATGATTCATTAGGCTACCACAGTAAACAATTTGGATATGACAGGTGTGCGGACATGCAGATTGGATATGAGCACTTTAACAAGCAATGTGAGCATGGTCGTCAGAGATCAGATTTTGACCAGATATACAAAAAATTGAATTGTCTGAACATAGTATATATATATAGTGCAAGTGCAAAAAATGAATCTGTGTCGTTCAGACTGTCATTGAAAGTTCTCATATAAAAATATGACCAGGATAACATTATTTTTGTAGTTTGAGCAATCACTGTTGTCTCAACAACAAAACATATGTTGGCATTGGCATTAAGTTGTATGTTGGTAAAGACAACAACAATATCATCATTTGGCAAATACATAAAACTTTGTTGGTAGAACACAAAAATTGAATGCATCACGTTGCGTAGTGAATTTTAAGTTTTCACAACATTTCTTTTTCTTACAGTGATTAGGCTACTGGCTGGTATTGAGCTGGTGTATTCTCATTAAAAAAAAAACCTTATATGTTTAGTATCACAGCCTTCAAAAGAAAGGAGTTTAAGGGGCTAAATGGTAAAGTATCTCATAGTATGAATAGTGGAACTTTCCAAGAACTTTAGGTCACTAAGCTCTTACCTGGGATTAGTTCTTCTCGGCGGCAGTCGTACAGCATCCCAAGACCGAATGAATAGTGGTGTCTGAGTCTTTATGTTTAAAGAACTTTAGGTCACTGAACTCTTACCTGGGATTAGTTCTTCTCGACGGCAGTCGTACAGCATCCCAAGACCGAATGGACGACCAAGTGCTGCCACTTCCAGGGTTTTCTCTGTGGCCATTTTTGTAAAGCTGTTGTGATAAAACAAAGAAACTTCTAACGACCATATCATAATGACATAATAATATCTGATTATTATCTGATTGTTATTATAATGGTAATATATAGTAATTTACATTCAGTATATACTGTAAGAATTATTTTATGACGGACAGAAACAACAGTCTTTTTAAACTTTTTTAACATCTAGCCTACACCCTCATATTTGTGAAAGTTTGAGCATTGTCATGCACTTTTTCATTTTTGTGCTCAATGGTGTTGTTTTGCCCCCAATGGCGCCTTCCAGGCAGCACAGCCTAAAAGGCACTACCCTTACCCTATTCCTATTCCTAACCCCCCTAACCCTAAACTGAGTGGAGTAGTGCCTTGAAGGCAACACTGCCTGGAAGGCACTGTTGAGGGCAAAAAAGATTCGTACAAAATCTGGCCACATACTTTTTAACCTCTAAACCACCATTTTTGTAGGTTTGTGCTTCAGATCCAGTACAGTTTTACCGACATGACTAACCTAGCAACCACCCTAGCAACCAACATACCTACCCTAGCAACAAACTGGCAAACATCTCATGTAACTTAGCAACGGCATAGCAACCACTTCCACAGTTGCAACCTAGGAACCAACATAGCAACAAACATGACTAACCTAGCAACAACCTAGCAACCACCTCAAGTACCCTAGCAACGGTCTAACGTTCTAACGTTGCTGACAAAGTAAGTAATGCCTGTACTGATGATAATTTGATCATTATTCAAGGTAGTTATGTCTCAGGTTGTTATTTTATGCCTGTACATGTGTTAAATGCATGACCCAATTTGCCGTGAGTAATGGGCTAACTAGTCAGGTTGTAATTCTGATTCGACATGTGTATTGACAGGTGCCTTAATTCAAGCACTCTGTAATTTCGATGGCAAATATCTACACATGTAGCAAGCTAAATTGCATTGTATCATTACTTATGTGATGTGCTGGTGCTGCCACCTTGCGGCGCTCTTAGATATAGCAAGTGAATTCTTTTCATTTCTCTGAATAGCTACCAGTGCATATTTGTACAGTTACATATCTATGCTGATTGTACTTTTCTTTATTTCTCTATTTCCATTGTAGAGACCACACACACACACACACATACCAACAGATGTACAATTTCAGATGTCTACTATTCTGTTATCAATGGCTGGATTGTGAATAAACCACCATCTTTATTGAAGAGCTGCATTCTTTCTGACCGAAGAATTAGGCCAGCAGTGTACAACTAGCAATCATAATAATTTCCCACACTACAAGTCCGTGTTCAATATTGGCCTCACTACAACACTGACTCCCACATCCATAGGTAGTCATATGGATGCAGTGTTAATATGAGTGATTGAAATAGTCATTTAAACCACTAAAACAGTCCAAACACATGCAGTCCAAACACAGGCTTGATATATTTTAAAATCAGGTGGGAAATTGTTTAACTTAAGTCTGTACACATGGGTTTTGTAACCAAAAAGTGTGTCTGTGGTGAGATGCGATGTTTATACCACTGTTAGCTTGTCATCCACCAACCTGCCGGTGTGTTTTGGGGCAAGCGTAGACAGCTTTCCACTTGTAGCTTTCGTAGCTAACCTAACAAGTACCCAACATCTCAAACTGCAGGTTCAGCGCACTGTGTCCTCGCATTCTTGGAAGTTTGTACTCTCGTTCTCGACTTCCCAAGTTTGAACTCGCAAGTAAGGAAGTCCATTCTTGTATGTACTTTATATTGAGAAACGGACAGTATCTTCTTATAAAATCCTCAGAAGTCTTGAAAGCTTGTTAGAAGCTGTTTTTTTTTTTTTTGTATTTATTTTTGTGACTTACGTTACCTTAGCATTATTGCTGACTTCTCTGTTTGTTAAAAAAAAAAAAAAAAAATCTTTATATTTTTCCTATACCTCTGACTCCTGGGCCATTCTTGTGTTGTATGCGAAAATGTACCTCTCTATGTTAAGCCGTACCAAATAAAAGAATACCACTGGGTATGGCTGTCATTTTCACCATCTTTTAGATATCACCCATGTCATTTTCTAGTATGCGCATATGCATACTACTATAGGTTACTTTTTGTACTGTTTTAACCTTAAAGTATATTTACTGTGAGATGGATGATGCAGTACTTAATGAATAATAATACATTTAGTTCATTTTCACTCTGAGCTCATCAATAGGTTATGGATATGACTAAATTTTGACCAAAATGTCGCTTATGCCATTTTTCATTCCTCAATATTAAAAGTACTGAGTGTAGTTTTAGTATCAAATATGAGAAAAACACACAAACATCAACATGTTAAATATGAATTAAAGAGAGAAGTAAGTAAATCATGCTTTTTGTGTGGGAATTGGAAACCCTTATATAATTTGCATTGGGATGTCTTCTACATTATATTACTATTATGACTAAGTGTTAAATTACCTGATAGGCTGCTGGAGCTTATCCGTGTCTTAGAATAGTTCTGTGGTCGCACTCTGCTAGGGTGTTTGTCCACTAACTGTGGTGATACACTGATAGGGTTATTGTCCTCTAACTATTACAACAGGATGTGACATTGTGTGTTCTTAGTCGCATGGTGTCAAGGAACAGATGTTTCCTCTGTGTGTGTTGTGTGTGTGGAGGGAGAAAGAGAGGGCGACAGAGAGAGATACAGTAGGCCTATAAGACAGAGAGAGATACAGTAGGCCTATAAGTTGCTAGACATAAATATCACCTTAAAATATGACTTAACAGGTTCTAGCATTGATTTGGATTTATTCTGAGTCGTATACATCCCAGCAGTCAGCGGGGTTGGACAACAAACTACAATAAAACTTGCTAGAAGTCATATTTTGTGATGATATTGATGTCAGCATATCAGTGAACACTACAGACCAATAGGTGAGTTTCATATACCTTTGTAAACAGACGTGTGATGCGTTTTAGAAAGGATTGTTCGACTGCCCATAGGCTGATGTTGTGGAGATGGGGAGACGCAGCAACAAGCGTAAATTCTCTGAACCGAAGCGTTTGTCAAAATGTCAATCTTAACAGTCATATACACCAAACCTGTGCTTTAAGGCAATTTTGATCGCTGTGGTATCATTTAAAGACATTCTGCGTTGTTTCATAAGTGTCGGTAGGCTACAGTAAGCCTACATTGCATAGCCTAATATGCAAGGAGATGGTTAAAATGTTTACCATTAGTGCAATGACAGCTATTAATATCTGTGCTGTTAGCCTGAAGGCCTCCTTTTTGATCAGGAAAAAGTAAAAATCGGTCTTGCATAGTTCATCTTTAGCTCTCACAGCTACCCGGTAAAAACTCAACAGGAATGCTTTACCGTACGCTCTTACAGAATCTCGCGGGTACTGTTACATTTACAAAACCAAATAAAAACAAAATTGGGGGGGGGGGGGTCTTCTATTTAATTTAATTTTGAATTCTTAGAATTTTAAAAATGTTTTTAGATTGTTTAGAGGTATTTATAAGTAGGTCGTTTGACATTGTTACTAGCCAACCGACATAACTGCGAGATTTCAATGTCATTTCCGGCTGCCAGGCTTGTCCTCATGTCCTCACCCAGCTACCCTATAAACATGGAACAAGCTCAATTAAAACTGTAGTTTTGTACAGATACAAAACTATCTGTGCTGTTATATACCTTAAAGGGTAGCTCCGGAGAAAGTTTAAGCATAGCCCTGTTGCACAAGCCTTATAGCAGCAATATATTTTGCATGGAATAAAAAAAATTTCGAAAAGCAAAGACCTAACATGAAACACGTTACATTGAGCCAAAAGCACCTCAGATCTTGCGTTTGTATTCAGTCTATGCTGCTCCAAATTATTTTGTTCCACTGGTTAACTAGTGCGTTTAGCAAGCTCTTTCAACAGGGCTATGCTTGAACTCACTCTGGATTTTTCCTCTTAGGCCTTGCTTGCTGTTAGAAGATACGGTGAACATGTACCAGGTTGCAATGTGTGAGTGTGGTGGTAACACTGGGGACTGGGCAGTTACCCTTCAGATGACTTTTAACCACAACCTGGTTTCAGTTCCACCTAGATGCACACAGTTCCTCTGTATCAGTATTATGTGTGTGTGTTGCAGTGAACGTGCCAGAATGACATCCTCTCATGTTGCTGAAAGATGTTTCTTTGTAGCATGTTTCTTGTAAACCATGTGACATCTACCTACCTACCTCTCTAGCATGACATGGTACATTAGAGAAAGGGTATACTGGATACTGCTGGAAAACTGAATGGTTTATTTAACAATAACCCATCACCTTAAATGTATCAGTGGCAGTTACACTGAAGTTACAGTCAAATAGAAGCATAGACAAGAGATAACCAGACAACCCAAAATTAGAATGACCAAAATCAGAGAGAGAGAGAAAGAGAGATAAAGAAGGTGCAGATGTAACAGAGGCCAGCTAGCTTGGCGGCAGTACGTCTAAATCCTCATCACCCAATTCCATGGGCACTTCTAACTGTTGAGTTAGAAGCCCGAGTTTTTAGCTCAGTTGGTAAGAGCGTCCCATTCCGGGGTGAGCGGGGTGGGGGGTTTGAGACCCGTGTGCGGTGCGGACCGCAATCAGCTACAGCAGCAAAAAGGCCAGAACCGGCCCTGACTTACTACAACCCTTAACAGACCCTAGAATGGCCTTAGCATACAGAATTCACAATGCAATGCATTATCTAGTGTGACATATACTGTAGTATACTACATTCTGTCTGAAATTTTGCTTGAATTGATTGATTGATTGGCTGCATGGATTCTGCAAGTTCCTGTCTTTTATTCATAGGCCTAGCCTAAGTGATGTTTTAGAATGCAAAGTTGGCACTTACGTCTGACAAAAAACCTGGATACGTGATATGTATATATTTTTTTAAATACCGATGCTGATAGGCGATCAGAGTAGCCTTCTGCCGAGATGAGTGGCAGAGGTGAGAATGGCCAGAGACCTGGCAAGAGAGACAAAAGTCTGAATGGAAAGAAGCAGCCCTGAACAATAGGAAGAGATGTGTCTTTATCTTCCCAAGGCCTATTGACACAAGGTCACTGCCCTGTGATTGGTCAACCCAACAGGCCAGAGAGAGGTGTGAACTCACATTAGTATGCACACAGCAAAATAGTTGTTTGCTATTATAGCTATTTCTGTAATATCCGTATGCTGGTAAAAGTTAAGAACCCATTAAGTTTCTTTTAACCCCCTAGAAATACCCCGGGTTAACTGGTACCCTTAGCATGTGGGATATGTTGCTATCAGCAGATTGTAAGGCTGGGGTTGTCCAGAAAGGTCAGAGAAAGTAAGAAATTAAACATAGCGGAGGAACTGCAACATAATGTGGGAACTGAAACAAACTTGTGGAGACATTTTTTAATTTTACTTCCCATTGTGGCTGATTTTACTTTAAGTGAAACTGAGGGGTCTGTTTAAGGTCTTAAAGACATCCCCACTCTTAGACACACACACAGATCATCTCTACTTTAAGTGAAACTGATAGAGGACTTTATTAAAGACATTCCCACTCTTAGACACACAGACAGACAGATCATCTCTACTTTAAGTGAAACTGATAGAGGACTTTATTAAAGACATCCCCACTCTTAGACACACAGACACACAGATCATCTCTACTTTAAGTGAAACTGATAGAGGACTTTATTAAAGACATCCCCACTCTTAGACACACACACAGATCATCTCTACTTTAAGTGAAACTGATAGAGGACTTTATTAAAGACATTTCCACTCTTAGACACACAGACAGATCATCTCTACTTTAAGTGAAACTGATAGAGGACTTTATTAAAGACATCCCCACTCTTAGACACACAGACAGATCATCTCTACTTTAAGTGAAACTGATAGAGGACTTTATTAAAGACATTCCCACTCTTAGACACACAGACAAATCATCTCTACTTTAAGTGAAACTGATAGAGGACTTTATTAAAGACATTCCCACTCTTAGACACACAGACAGACAGATCATCTCTACTTTAAGTGAAACTGATAGAGGACTTTATTAAAGACATTACCACTCTTAGACACACAGACAGACAGATCATCTCTACTTTAAGTGAAACTGATAGAGGACTTTATTAAAGACATTTCCACTCTTAGACACACAGACAGACAGATCATCTCTACTTTAAGTGAAACTGATAGAGGACTTTATTAAAGACATTCCCACTCTTAGACACACAGACAGATCATCTCTACTTTAAGTGAAACTGATAGAGGACTTTATTAAAGACATTCCCACTCTTAGACACACACACAAATCATCTCTACTTTAAGTGAAACTGATAGAGGACTTTATTAAAGACATTCCCACTCTTAGACACACAGACAGACAGATCATCTCTACTTTAAGTGAAACTGATAGAGGACTTTATTAAAGACATTCCCACTCTTAGACACACAGACAGACAGATCATCTCTACTTTAAGTGAAACTGATAGAGGACTTTATTAAAGACATTCCCACTCTTAGACACACAGACAGACAGATCATCTCTACTTTAAGTGAAACTGATAGAGGACTTTATTAAAGACATTCCCACTCTTAGACACACAGACAGACAGATCATCTCTACTTTAAGTGAAACTGATAGAGGACTTTATTAAAGACATTCCCACTCTTAGACACACACACAGATCATCTCTACTTTAAGTGAAACTGATAGAGGACTTTATTAAAGACATTCCCACTCTTAGACACACAGACACACAGATCATCTCTAATTTAAGTGAAACTGATAGAGGACTTTATTAAAGACATTCCCACTCTTAGACACACAGACACACAGATCATCTCTACTTTAAGTGAAACTGATAGAGGACTTTATTAAAGACATTCCCACTCTTAGACACACAGACACACAGATCATCTCTACTTTAAGTGAAACTGATAGAGGACTTCATTAAAGACAGTCCCACTCTTAGACACACAGACACACAGATCATCTCTACTTTAAGTGAAACTGATAGAGGACTTCATTAAAGACAGTCCCACTCTTAGACACACAGACAGACAGATCATCTCTACTTTAAGTGAAACTGATAGAGGACTTCATTAAAGACAGTCCCACTCTTAGACACACAGACAGACAGATCATCTCTACTTTAAGTGAAACTGATAGAGGACTTTATTAAAGACATTACCACTCTTAGACACACAGACACACAGATCATCTCTACTTTAAGTGAAACTGATAGAGGACTTTATTAAAGACATTCCCACTCTTAGACACACAGACAGACAGATCATCTCTACTTTAAGTGAAACTGATAGAGGACTTTATTAAAGACATCCCCACTCTTAGACACACAGACACACAGATCATCTCTACTTTAAGTGAAACTGATAGAGGACTTTATTAAAGACATTTCCACTCTTAGACACACAGACAGACAGATCATCTCTACTTTTAGTGAAACTGATAGAGGACTTTATTAAAGACATTACCACTCTTAGACACACAGACAGACAGATCATCTCTACTTTAAGTGAAACTGATAGAGGACTTTATTAAAGACATTTCCACTCTTAGACACACAGACACACAGATCATCTCTACTTTAAGTGAAACTGATAGAGGACTTTATTAAAGACATTTCCACTCTTAGACACACAGACACACAGATCATCTCTACTTTAAGTGAAACTGATAGAGGACTTTATTAAAGACATTTCCACTCTTAGACACACAGACAGACAGACAGATCATCTCTACTTTAAGTGAAACTGATAGAGGACTTTATTAAAGACATTTCCACTCTTAGACACACAGACAGACAGACAGATCATCTCTACTTTAAGTGAAACTGATAGAGGACTTTATTAAAGACATTTCCACTCTTAGACACACAGACACACAGATCATCTCTACTTTAAGTGAAACTGATAGAGGACTTTATTAAAGACATTACCACTCTTAGACACACAGACACACAGATCATCTCTACTTTAAGTGAAACTGATAGAGGACTTTATTAAAGACATCCCCACTCTTAGACACACAGACACACAGATCATCTCTACTTTAAGTGAAACTGATAGAGGACTTTATTAAAGACATTTCCACTCGTAGACACACAGACAGACAGATCATCTCTACTTTAAGTGAAAGTGATAGAGGACTTTATTAAAGACATTTCCACTCTTAGACACACAGACAGATCATCTCTACTTTAAGTGAAACTGATAGAGGACTTTATTAAAGACATCCCCACTCTTAGACACACAGACAGATCATCTCTACTTTAAGTGAAACTGATAGAGGACTTTATTAAAGACATTTCCACTCTTAGACACACAGACAGACAGATCATCTCTACTTTAAGTGAAACTGATAGAGGACTTTATTAAAGACATCCCCACTCTTAGACACACAGACAGACAGATCATCTCTACTTTAAGTGAAACTGATAGAGGACTTTATTAAAGACATTTCCACTCTTAGACACACAGACAGATCATCTCTACTTTTAGTGAAACTGATAGAGGACTTTATTAAAGACATTTCCACTCTTAGACACACAGACAGACAGATCATCTCTACTTTTAGTGAAACTGATAGAGGACTTTATTAAAGACATTTCCACTCTTAGACACACAGACAGACAGATCATCTCTACTTTAAGTGAAACTGATAGAGGACTTTATTAAAGACATTTCCACTCTTAGACACACAGACAGACAGACTGGTCATCTCTACTTTAAGTGAAACTGATAGAGGACTTTATTAAAGACATTTCCACTCTTAGACACACAGACACACAGATCATCTCTACTTTAAGTGAAACTGATAGAGGACTTTATTAAAGACATTACCACTCTTAGACACACAGACACACAGATCATCTCTACTTTAAGTGAAACTGATAGAGGACTTTATTAAAGACATTCCCACTCTTAGACACACAGACACACAGATCATCTCTACTTTAAGTGAAACTGATAGAGGACTTTATTAAAGACATTTCCACTCGTAGACACACAGACAGACAGATCATCTCTACTTTAAGTGAAAGTGATAGAGGACTTTATTAAAGACATTTCCACTCTTAGACACACAGACAGATCATCTCTACTTTAAGTGAAACTGATAGAGGACTTTATTAAAGACATCCCCACTCTTAGACACACAGACAGATCATCTCTACTTTAAGTGAAACTGATAGAGGACTTTATTAAAGACATTTCCACTCTTAGACACACAGACAGACAGATCATCTCTACTTTAAGTGAAACTGATAGAGGACTTTATTAAAGACATCCCCACTCTTAGACACACAGACAGACAGATCATCTCTACTTTAAGTGAAACTGATAGAGGACTTTATTAAAGACATTTCCACTCTTAGACACACAGACAGGTCATCTCTACTTTAAGTGAAACTGATAGAGGACTTTATTAAAGACATTTCCACTCTTAGACACACAGACAAACAGATCATCTCTACTTTTAGTGAAACTGATAGAGGACTTTATTAAAGACATTTCCACTCTTAGACACACAGACAGACAGATCATCTCTACTTTAAGTGAAACTGATAGAGGACTTTATTAAAGACATTTCCACTCTTAGACACACAGACAGACAGACAGATCATCTCTACTTTAAGTGAAACTGATAGAGGACTTTATTAAAGACATTTCCACTCTTAGACACACAGACACACAGATCATCTCTACTTTAAGTGAAACTGATAGAGGACTTTATTAAAGACATTACCACTCTTAGACACACAGACACACAGATCATCTCTACTTTAAGTGAAACTGATAGAGGACTTTATTAAAGACATTCCCACTCTTAGACACACAGACACACAGATCATCTCTACTTTAAGTGAAACTGATAGAGGACTTTATTAAAGACATTTCCACTCGTAGACACACAGACAGACAGATCATCTCTACTTTAAGTGAAAGTGATAGAGGACTTTATTAAAGACATTTCCACTCTTAGACACACAGACAGATCATCTCTACTTTAAGTGAAACTGATAGAGGACTTTATTAAAGACATCCCCACTCTTAGACACACACACAGACAGATCATCTCTACTTTAAGTGAAACTGATAGAGGACTTTATTAAAGACATCTCCACTCTTAGACACACACACAGACAGATCATCTCTACTTTAAGTGAAACTGATAGAGGACTTTATTAAAGACATTTCCACTCTTAGACACACAGACACACAGATCATCTCTACTTTAAGTGAAACTGATAGAGGACTTTATTAAAGACATTTCCACTCTTAGACACACAGACAGACAGATCATCTCTACTTTAAGTGAAACTGATAGAGGACTTTATTAAAGACATTTCCACTCTTAGACACACAGACAGACAGACAGATCATCTCTACTTTAAGTGAAACTGATAGAGGACTTTATTAAAGACATTTCCACTCTTAGACACACAGACAGACAGACAGATCATCTCTACTTTAAGTGAAACTGATAGAGGACTTTATTAAAGACATTTCCACTCTTAGACACACAGACAGACAGACAGATCATCTCTACTTTAAGTGAAACTGATAGAGGACTTTATTAAAGACATTTCCACTCTTAGACACACAGACAGACAGACAGATCATCTCTACTTTAAGTGAAACTGATAGAGGACTTTATTAAAGACATTTCCACTCTTAGACACACAGACAGACAGACAGATCATCTCTACTTTAAGTGAAACTGATAGAGGACTTTATTAAAGACATTACCACTCTTAGACACACAGACACACAGATCATCTCTACTTTAAGTGAAACTGATAGAGGACTTTATTAAAGACATTTACACTCTTAGACACACAGACAGACAGATCATCTCTACTTTAAGTGAAACTGATAGAGGACTTTATTAAAGACATTTCCACTCTTAGACACACACACAGACAGATCATCTCTACTTTAAGTGAAAGTGATAGAGGACTTTATTAAAGACATCCCCACTCTTAGACACACAGACAGACAGATCATCTCTACTTTAAGTGAAACTGATAGAGGACTTTATTAAAGACATTCCCACTCTTAGACACACAGACAGACAGATCATCTCTACTTTAAGTGAAACTGATAGAGGACTTTATTAAAGACAGTCCCACTCTTAGACACACAGACAGACAGATCATCTCTACTTTAAGTGAAACTGATAGAGGACTTTATTAAAGACAGTCCCACTCTTAGACACACAGACAGACAGATCATCTCTACTTTAAGTGAAACTGATAGAGGACTTTATTAAAGACAGTCCCACTCTTAGACACACAGACAGACAGATCATCTCTACTTTAAGTGAAACTGATAGAGGACTTTATTAAAGACAGTCCCACTCTTAGACACACAGACAGACAGATCATCTCTACTTTAAGTGAAACTGATAGAGGACTTTATTAAAGACATTTCCACTCGTAGACACACAGACAGACAGATCATCTCTACTTTAAGTGAAACTGATAGAGGACTTTATTAAAGACATTTCCACTCTTAGACACACAGACAGACAGATCATCTCTACTTTAAGTGAAACTGATAGAGGACTTTATTAAAGACATCCCCACTCTTAGACACACACACAGACAGATCATCTCTACTTTAAGTGAAACTGATAGAGGACTTTATTAAAGACATCTCCACTCTTAGACACACACACAGACTGGTCATCTCTACTTTAAGTGAAACTGATAGAGGACTTTATTAAAGACATTTCCACTCTTAGACACACAGACACACAGATCATCTCTACTTTAAGTGAAACTGATAGAGGACTTTATTAAAGACATTTCCACTCTTAGACACACAGACAGACAGATCATCTCTACTTTAAGTGAAACTGATAGAGGACTTTATTAAAGACATTTCCACTCTTAGACACACAGACAGACAGACAGATCATCTCTACTTTAAGTGAAACTGATAGAGGACTTTATTAAAGACATTTCCACTCTTAGACACACAGACAGACAGACAGATCATCTCTACTTTAAGTGAAACTGATAGAGGACTTTATTAAAGACATTTCCACTCTTAGACACACAGACAGACAGACAGATCATCTCTACTTTAAGTGAAACTGATAGAGGACTTTATTAAAGACATTTCCACTCTTAGACACACAGACACACAGATCATCTCTACTTTAAGTGAAACTGATAGAGGACTTTATTAAAGACATTACCACTCTTAGACACACAGACACACAGATCATCTCTACTTTAAGTGAAACTGATAGAGGACTTTATTAAAGACATTTACACTCTTAGACACACAGACAGACAGATCATCTCTACTTTAAGTGAAACTGATAGAGGACTTTATTAAAGACATTTCCACTCTTAGACACACACACAGACAGATCATCTCTACTTTAAGTGAAAGTGATAGAGGACTTTATTAAAGACATCCCCACTCTTAGACACACACACAGACAGATCATCTCTACTTTAAGTGAAACTGATAGAGGACTTTATTAAAGACATTCCCACTCTTAGACACACAGACAGACAGATCATCTCTACTTTAAGTGAAACTGATAGAGGACTTTATTAAAGACAGTCCCACTCTTAGACACACAGACAGACAGATCATCTCTACTTTAAGTGAAACTGATAGAGGACTTTATTAAAGACAGTCCCACTCTTAGACACACAGACAGACAGATCATCTCTACTTTAAGTGAAACTGATAGAGGACTTTATTAAAGACAGTCCCACTCTTAGACACACAGACAGACAGATCATCTCTACTTTAAGTGAAACTGATAGAGGACTTTATTAAAGACATCCCCACTCTTAGACACACAGACAGACAGATCATCTCTACTTTAAGTGAAACTGATAGAGGACTTTATTAAAGACATTTCCACTCTTAGACACACAGACAGACAGATCATCTCTACTTTAAGTGAAACTGATAGAGGACTTTATTAAAGACATTTCCACTCTTAGACACACAGACAGACAGATCATCTCTACTTTTAGTGAAACTGATAGAGGACTTTATTAAAGACATTTCCACTCTTAGACACACAGACAGACAGATCATCTCTACTTTAAGTGAAACTGATAGAGGACTTTATTAAAGACATTACCACTCTTAGACACACAGACAGACAGATCATCTCTACTTTAAGTGAAACTGATAGAGGACTTTATTAAAGACATTTCCACTCTTAGACACACAGACAGACAGATCATCTCTACTTTAAGTGAAACTGATAGAGGACTTTATTAAAGACATTTCCACTCTTAGACACACAGACAGACAGATCATCTCTACTTTAAGTGAAACTGATAGAGGACTTTATTAAAGACATTTCCACTCTTAGACACACAGACAGACAGATCATCTCTACTTTAAGTGAAACTGATAGAGGACTTTATTAAAGACATTTCCACTCTTAGACACACACACAGACAGATCATCTCTACTTTAAGTGAAACTGATAGAGGACTTTATTAAAGACATTTCCACTCTTAGACACACAGACAGATCATCTCTACTTTTAGTGAAACTGATAGAGGACTTTATTAAAGACATTTCCACTCTTAGACACACAGACAGACAGATCATCTCTACTTTTAGTGAAACTGATAGAGGACTTTATTAAAGACATTTCCACTCTTAGACACACAGACAGACAGGTCATCTCTACTTTAAGTGAAACTGATAGAGGACTTTATTAAAGACATTTCCACTCTTAGACACACAGACAGACAGATCATCTCTACTTAAAGTGAAACTGATAGACTTTATTAAAGACATTCCCACTCTTAGACACACAGACAGACAGATCATCTCTACTTTAAGTGAAACTGATAGAGGACTTTATTAAAGACATTACCACTCTTAGACACACAGACAGACAGATCATCTCTACTTTAAGTGAAACTGATAGAGGACTTTATTAAAGACATCCCCACTCTTAGACACACAGACACACAGATCATCTCTACTTTAAGTGAAACTGATAGAGGACTTTATTAAAGACATTTCCACTCTTAGACACACAGACAGACAGATCATCTCTACTTTAAGTGAAACTGATAGAGGACTTTATTAAAGACATTTCCACTCTTAGACACACAGACACACAGATCATCTCTACTTTAAGTGAAACTGATAGAGGACTTTAATAAAGACATTTCCACTCTTAGACACACAGACAGGTCATCTCTACTTTAAGTGAAACTGATAGAGGACTTTATTAAAGACATTACCACTCTTAGACACACAGACAGACAGATCATCTCTACTTTAAGTGAAACTGATAGAGGACTTTATTAAAGACATTTCCACTCTTAGACACACAGACAGACAGATCATCTCTACTTTAAGTGAAACTGATAGAGGACTTTATTAAAGACATTTCCACTCTTAGACACACAGACAGATCATCTCTGTTTTAAGTGAGACTGGGTTGTCTTTAAAGGAGAAAGCTGATGTGATTATGTCTTAAAATATGTTAAATAATGATCGGAGCACGGACTTGTCGCACATAGTTCACTTGAACCTAACCCCTCCTCTCGAGAATACGGCTAGTTAACCGACTGGCTACAAACAGGTTTAGCGTTGGACCAGCACCTGAATAGTCTGAGTTGAAAACTGTAGCTCCATAATTTCCACCATTAAAGCCCCCACTTGCAAAATTTAGGTAAAATTTCGATGTTTCCTATTCATTACACCTTTATGTAAATTGCCTAGAACTCACTAGAATTGATAAATGACATGTTCAGGAGTGAAATTAGCCCCTTTACGAGATTGTCAGACCCTCCTAGAGGCAGATACCTGCTATCGTAAGTTTTGGTTAGCAAGCAAGCTAGGTCACGTGACTTAGCCGGAGCTTACTGTTTGAATTACAACGTGATTTGTGACTTCTCAGCGCATTCAACTGTCGATACATTTTGTTAGCGGCATTCTCCATCGACTACGCAATTCTAAATGGAGGATTATTGGCAGAAACACTTAATAACTGCTTTGTTTGGTTCTTAGCTTACTGGATGACACCACCGGATCCTGCATAGGTTCTCTTTAACGAAGCTCAAAGTTACTCCAAACTTCATTCCGTAGATAGGTGTTATTGACCTGTAATTCATGTCACTATCATCACTTTATCTGAGGGGCCACAAATATGACTAATGCCTTAAAAAATAATGCTAAGGTGATAACATGTATGCCGCGCTTATTCTGATGTTTAAAAGAGTACACCTGTGTAAATGTCTGTTAGCAAGAATAAATAAATAAATGGAAAGAACTATTTATTTACCATTGATAAGACCATCCAATTGTACAATTACAATTTGCAAATGTTGAACCCTGCCAATACTTTAGTTGAGGGGGCACAAACATGATAAAGTCATCATGATCATGCTAATGAATCATGACTCATGATGTACCCAGAGTAATTAATACTTAAGATCATCTGCTATTTCAGCAGGTCATTAAGTAAGGGATAATGTATTGTCCGCCGGTCATTATAGAAAAACATTTCCCCAGGCTGATTCTTCCTCAAGGGAAATATTTTTCTATAATATAATATTCTTTTTTACCTGATCCATTATATTTTTTTCCCCTGATCAATGATCCGTTTTCGATATTCTGACAGGTTTGTAGGCCAAAACATGATTCACGTCTCTTTGACAGAGTGGGCGAGTTCAAAAAGTCAGAGATTACGCTTGTTTCACTTTACTGGCGAATCATAGCCCTTGATGAAGTCACATGAGCTTCAATAAAGTTTGGGAACGTAGTAAACAAATTGGCAGCATCTTTATGTATATTCTGTGATGAAAATGAGCAATTAGCATGTATATCTTAATATGAGACTGTATGCTCATTTGTACTAAGCCTAGGCAGAACTTTTGCAAGATGAAGATCACAAGGCAATCTTTATTATAAGGCAATCTTTATTATTTTTATGTATCAAAAACTAGTAGAAAAAGGCCCACTCTCATATTATTCTTTACCACACATAAAACGACATGTTTTCCCCTTGTTGTTCTGTATGATTCCAACGCATCTATATGGCCTACGAGAGGCGACATGTTTCCCCTTGTTGTTCTGTATGAATCCAAAGCATCTATATGGCCTACGAGAGGCGACATGTTTTCCCCTTGTTGTTCTGTATGATTCCAAAGCATCTATATGGCCTACGAGAGGTGTAGTAGACTATTGTAGAGATCAGCGCTGCGTGTGTGTGTACCCGTGTGTGTATGTATGTGTGCTTATGACATTTGCTGGCCATTTTAACCTTAAATGTCATTTTTCGACCAGTTTTATTTTGTTCACGAAGGGGGAAGGGCCTAGGAGATTTTTTTGAGCCGGGGGGAGGCCCCTGGAAAAAAAAATTGACCAGGGGGGAGGGCCAGGCAGAACATTTTTAACCAGATCATCTGGCGACTGTGTGTGTGTGTGTGTGTGTGTGTGTGTGTGTGTGTGTGTGTATGTGTATGTGAGTGTGTGTCCATAGAGTGAGGAGGATACTGAGGAGTATGTGTGTGTGTGTGCTGAGTGACGGACAAGAATATCACACACTCCAGACACTAGGCCATGACTCAGCTTCTGATGTTTTCACTCTGCCTGGAGTCCAATCAGAGGCTTTCTGCTCAGAACCTGACGAATGACATCATCAAATCTGTGTGTATGATCAGGCTACGACTGCTTCTCCTTCATCTGGAAACCCATAAAACACACACACACACACACACACACACACACAGACTCTTATAGTAATACACACACATCATCTATCACTATTACACACACACACACACACACACACACGCAAAGGAAGTTTATTAGTTACATGAATATACAGTAGTTACTGAGGTGTAAGAAATGCAGAGAGATTGTGTCTGTTAGCCTATCTGTGTAAGACCACAAACACACACACACACACACACATCTTGATCATAATCAAGAAACCATACTGTAGAGTACTTGTGCTCAACAGACCCAGTGGAAGTGCCATTACTCTACTGACCGCTAGATGTCACTGTTGCGCTACTTCCTATTTCATGAGCTGCCAGAAATTCAGCTTAGGCTGTCCATAGGGTGCCAATGCGATGCCTACTAGCAGAGAAAATTTGATAGAGGGAGAAAGTCAACTCCCAAAATAATTCTGGGGGTACTGCAATGAGAGGTTGTACACAAATACCTCATTGTTTTAGCATTTAGCTCCATAGGCCCCCATTGTTTTAGCACTAACTCCATAGGCCCCCATTGTTTTAGCATTTAGCTCCAAAGGCCCCCATTGTTTTAGCACTAACTCCATAGGTCCCCACTGTTTTAGCACTAGCTCCATAGGCCCCCATTGTACTAGCCCCAAAGGCCCCCATGGTTTTAGCACTAGCTCCATAGACTCCCATTTTTTAGCACTAGCTCCATAGACCCCCGCACCATTGTTTCAGCACTTAGCTCCATAGGCCCCCATTGTTTTATCACTTAGCTCCATAGGTCTCCATTGTTTTAGCACTAGCTCGAGACTGCCCCCTAGGAACTGCCATTTGAATTGCAGGTTGAAGGCGGATGAATGGAGCTTTTTATTTTTATTTGTTTATTGGTTTATTTGGTAGGAAACATGCATATTTGTGAACATTGTTGTTTAAGAAATACACCCATGTAAATATGCCAGAATTAGTCAAATGACTGCCAAGGCAATGAGGTCACTGACACAAAATAAATTCCAGATGGTGTTCTGGATTACCAATTGCCACCAAAATTTAATCGTTTCTTACTTGTCCCAATACACACGTCCGAAAATTTCATCCAAATCTGTGCAGTACTTTTCAAGTTATGTTGTACATAGACAGACAGACACATAGACAGACAGACACACACCGGCAAAAACCTCCTTGGCGAAATGAACTGAACGTCACTGTTAAAGGGATATTCCACTTATTATGAAAATGGGTTATTCACCTAGGAGGCCAGGACTGAACATCACTGTTATGAAAGGGATATTCCACTACCAGGGTTATTCACCTCAGGGCTGAGAGTATTTTCAATTTCTTACCATTTGGCCTACTACAACTTAATCTACACTCTGTCAGACACTCTTTCCACTCCACAGACATCCCCAACCCTATCACTGTGTCACTCCTGGTATCTAACGTTACTATAGTAATATAGGGAGTCATACTCCTCGTACCTAACATTGCGAGCTATTTATGGGCTAACTGGGGCTTCAACATCGTGAAACTACGATAGAGGTGTTCCTCAAAATGCTCGTCCATAATATGGAGGTGAAACCTCCATGTTACGATGTACGTAGCTACTATGTCCTTGTTTCTCGAAATCATGGTTCCTGCGCTATATCGTAAACAACATCGTAACTTGATCCGTACCTACGAGAGCTCTTCTCCTCCCCTAACAAGTTAGTATCTTACTACAACACTGTAGTCAACAGAGGGCGTTGAACATCCCATAGTTGGGTAAATTTGGAGACAACGCAATTGTTGATTAAAAACACTTCAATGATGAGTAAGACTTGGTTATATACTGACAATGTGATTTCCTGTTAATTATTAATATTATAGGCCACGTTAGTCTCCTTGAGTATTTTCATGATTTAAATTAGGCAAGAGATATAGAGTGTATTGAGATGACTGGTGGCGTAAATGGATAAGCCAGTGCGCTTTGAAGCGTAGCCTACAATGGTGATTCCTGCGAGTTCAAAACCACCTCAGTACAAGTGTGTGGGATCTGTTTCTGTTGTCCTCTCCTTTATTATTTAGGAAGAATTTTGATTTGGAGAAAGTTTCCAGGTGGTGATTATTGGTGATAACAGGTGTAATGGCAGGCCTATTCAATTAGGAAATTAGATGGTTTCGTTGTTAATGTGAGTGTTATCAATCGGTAGACGTTCAAATTCAAAGATAATATTGCATGGAACAAGCGGGGACAGGCGAATTGTTATAGGCACTAATGCGTAAAATATGCCCAAGCAAATGGATAATAATTTCAGTTTATTTATCTTGTATTGTTTTAAATATAATAATTTAGACACAGAGTAAGAAAATGTTCTGTAATAATCACCTGGCATTGAACCTTCGTCTGCTCTAATGAATGTGAGTCAAAGCCGTGCGCTTAATCCACTAGGCCACCTGCTGCACGTATACTGGAAGGTTCCTCACATCTAATTAGACTACTTGCCAATATAATTTCCTGTCGTTAATATTTTTTGTATTTTCACTCGAAGGTGAAGATAAACTAGACCACTTTTGGCATATGACTTGATTGAATCTTATATTGATCACAGGTCCATGTAACCGCCGTTATTAACTGACTATATCAACATAAATGTATAAACGGGACCGGCATACCGCGAAAGCGCCGAATTGTCTCCGAACACTTCCGAAAACATCTGCAAACATGGTCGTAGCCGTAGGAACTATGGTGGTACATACCAACATGGTTTTTTGGGAAACACCCATAGCTGAGCACCTACGTAGTTCCCACAAACATCGTACTTTGATGGTAGAATGCTAACATTCATTGTTGTACGAGAAACGCACCCCAGATGTCAATCGTGATACATAGTTATTGTTTGAAAGGAATTATCTGGAGTGAATCCACATGTAGCCTGTAGTTTCAGCTAAGTGCTGACAAAAGCTATGACAACGACAGAGTTTCTTGCAACATAGACCAAAATAACAAAACAGCACCCGGCATATCAATCCAATTAGGTTTCATTTTCATGGGCCCGACTCAACGGTAACAGCTGTTTCAGCATTTTGGTCGATGTTGCATGAAAGTCGTCATTGTCAGCACTTAGCAAGGTGAAACAACAGGGTTATGTTGCCTTCACATTACCATATATTTTCAGCACTGAATTTCGCAACACTCCCCCTACCGATGCTGGACACTACACATCTTTAAGCCAGAGCTCTCGACAGAAGGGGGAAATGGCGGTGAATCGATAGTTCACCTAACTTGCAATGTAACCTGTATTAAACCACCTGACACACTTAGGAGCCAACAAAATAAATTTCTGTTGTGTTTGACAGTTGTAAAATGTTAAAATATAGTGCAATTTCGCTCATATTGAAGCATTTCTAAACAATATTTATTGAAGCATTTCTAAACAATGTTTAACACACTCTACCGTTGGCTCTGTCGTATCTGAAACGGACGAGTTTAACGCATCCGAAGCCCTGTCGGATTCGCACCACAGTCGTTCGGACCCCGTTCACATTTGGTCTACGTATCCTCATAGGAAATGAATGATTTCCGGTCGCTAGGTTGTCGTACTTACAGACTAAAAACATGGTAATGTGAAGGTGGCATTACGAGTTGATTCACTCCAGCCAGCCTTGGTGCTTTCAAACACGTACACAAAGCAACTTGTTCTCTATAGATAAAACAAACTTACGTGATAGAGGGTTGTTGATTACATGGGCATCTTTCAGATCAGCATTGTGATACCAGCGGACTGAAGCTCCCAGGCAGTCAGAGTCTGGGATGAAACTGATCACTTGGTTCTTACTGTGAATCTTTTTGGCGAAGATATTAAGAGCAGAATCCAGAGCCTCCTTGCCTTCAGGTCTTCTGTACCAGGGAGCTTCTTCTGGTGGGTTCAGTTCAGGTGTGCTGATGGTGGAACTACTTTCAAAGCTCTTGGTTTCCTGAGAGATTTTCTTCAGGTACGGTTCCTCATACCTCAGTGAGGTGAAGTTGAACACAAAGGCATCAGTCATATTTGGGTTCATGAGGAAAGAGTCAAGCTCACGGCCTGGAGATTTAATATCACAATTCAGTTTCTTGATGTACGTTCTAACGACATTGATCTCAGTCTCCTTTCCATCCAGCCACTGCTCCATCTCTTTCCCGCCAAAGCCTGTTGCATGCTGGGTATTCAGGAGTTTTCTCAGCTTCTCCTCCTCCATGTCTCCCCCTCTGATGGCTGGGATCAGATCTGCGGTTTCCTGCGAGACCTCAATGGCGAAAAAGCTCAGACAGCTTTGGAACTTCTCCAGTTTGGTGGTGATGTCTTCAGCCTTGATCTCTTTGCTCTTCTCCAGCAGGTCGTTGGTTCTAATCTGAGCATGATGGAAGTCATCCATCATCTTCTCCACTGCTGACACTAGTGTCTCTGCGATTGTTCTCTTCAGTTTAGACTCAGTTTTGCTAAACCTGCTGAGTGGATACAGCCAGACCTTCACAGGCACGGCCTTCTCTCCGTTCACCCCCAGCAGACTGGGCAGCTGTTTGTACGTCTTCACAGCCTCTTCATAGGATGAAGGAAGTTCTTTCACTCTGAAGTCTCCAAAGAACTTGCAGCTGAAGTTCTTGACCTTTTCCTTGTCTTCATCATTCATGTTCATGCTCCCCTCCCCACTGATCTTGGTCCCAGGGATCTTGTTGATCATTGTGTTTAGTTTTGCTTGGATTTCCCGCTTGTATGACTCATCACTGGCTATTTCTTGGAACTCCATGATCGCATCAGCCCCATAGAGCACCTGAGTGACAACATGTGTGGCATCTATGCTGGACAGAACCTCAGGATCTGGATCACCCAGTGACGTCATAATGAGCTCTTTACAATCCGTTACCTGACGGAAGATCAGGGTGACGCTGCACTGGCGTGCGGAGGAGGTCTTCTTCTTGAGATAATGAGCCGAACCTCCAGCATCTATCAGTCCACCTAAGAAGCTGAGCTTCACTGAGGAGCTCACCTCCAGTAGTTTGGTCTTCTCCCTCAGGGACTCGGACACTGATATATGATAGGTGGTTCTGGGCTGAGGACTAATAATTGTGTTTTTCTTAATGTCGTCCATCTTCCAGAGACTGATGCCTGAGATCAGAGAGAGAGGACAATTAATTATGACTTACTTAAGTGCCAGTCAGAAAGCTCACAGCTAAGAGAGATGGACCGGAGTTCTGATGGGATTCTGGAGCTGTTTTGTGCTGGATTGAAGTGACAGAGGACCATATTAAAGCACAGATTTTGGTTCATAAGGCATTAAAGCTTGACTTTTAGCAAATTTTATCATAGTTTGTTGTCACCGAGCTCAAGGTCAATGCTCGAACCTGTTAGAAGTCATATTTCAGGGGGGCGGCATAGCTCAGCGGGCTAGTGCGTCATACCGCAAATCCGGGGACTCGGGTTTGTTTCCGATCCGAGGTCATTTCCCGATCCATACCCTTCTCTCTCTCCCACTCATTTCCTGTCACACTCTCTACTGTTGTATCCAATTAAAGGCAAAAAAAGCCCTAAAAATATCTTTAAAAAAAAGAAAAACCACTCTGTGAGTTTCATACTTTTGTAAACAGACATTTAATGTGTTTTAGGAAGGATTGTTCCACTGAATATAGGCTGCTGTTGTGGAGACCTGGGGAGATGCTCCAGCAACAACCGAAAATTCTCGGAATAGAAGTATTTGTCAAAATGTCAATCTTAACCATTGTATCTCATTGTAAACGATCTGAAAACAAGCTGTAATGTCATATTAACTGAACCTGTGCTTTAAGTGCCAGTCAGAAAGCTCACAGCTAAGACAGTTGGACCTGAGTTCATATTGCCTTGAGGACTCCGGGGTAGAGCTGTTGTGCGCTGGACTGAAGCACACTAACAGGGCTTTCACACTGCATCCGTCCTTTGACAGATCTCATTGACTTTGAATGGAGCTTTCGCGCAATGTATTGTGGGTCTGTCCATCAAAACAGCTCCGTTGCATCCGTCAAAAAGTTGAAAAATGTTCAACTTTTTAGCTGGCGACGGATCCGTCAAACCAATCGGGATTGAGAGAATTGACTTCCCCCTCCATCAGACCCCTTCCCAGTCATCCGTCAACGGACGGATGCAGTGTGAACGTAATGTAACTGCAGACTGGATACACTGAGGTTAGTCATGTGATCTTCCTCCGCATCCATGTGGGAATATTCTGTGTTTAAATGCGGCATGTCATTTCTAATTCTCTTTGTGGTCATGTGTCTCTTTCGTCATGTGAAATCAGTTCGCTCTAAAATGGCTGGAGATTTTGAACATTTAACTGTGTTTGTGTGTGTATGTGTGTGTGTGTGTGTGTGTGTGTGTGTCTTGATGTCGTCTATGATTCAGAGGCTGATCCCAGAAGTAAGAGAGGACTAGCAATAACACTTGCATATAAAAAGGAAACCTAATAGACTTGGTTTTGTTTTGACATGCCCCATTCTGTTAGCGTCAGCTGCCGTTTCACTATCTTGGTCTGCACTGCATGAAATTCAGTCATTGTGGTGGCTATCAATAGCTCTTAGCACTGTGGAACAGCAGGGCTATGAGTTTATTCACTGTGGATTACTGCTTTAAGTTTACAGACTGTATTGTTTATTCACTGTGGATTACTGCTTTAAGTTTACAGACTGTAGTGTTTATTCACTGTGGATTACTGCTTTAAGTTTACAGACTGTAGTGTTTATTCACTGTGGATTACTGCTTTAAGTTTACAGACTGTATTCTTATTGTTCCTACCTGGTTTGAGTTTATCACTGCGGGCATCATAGAGAGTGCCCAGATTCAGCGGTCTGCTGAGGGCACTGATCTTCAGAGTGCAACTACCTGGACCTGGAACAACAGCAGAGAAGAAACCATCATTTAGTAAAGAAAACAGCTCTGGCTAGCCTGGTCATAACCAGCCCATTGGTCTACACCAGGGGTTCCCAAACTTTTACCTGCCACGTACCCCCTGAGACACTCAGGTCCTACCGAGTACCCCCTTCACCATGGACATCTTGCTATAGCAAGTGAAATTTTTGCTCAATTAGGCCTATAGCTGAATTCTCAAAATATACATGTACACATACTGTACATGTAATGTAATAACAATAAGGGGTATTGGGGATAGTTTTTAGATCGTTCTCTATATTATTTTATGCTGGTGAGAACTGAGAGCCCATGCAGATTCATTTTGTGTACCCCCTAGAACCCATCCAAGTACCCCCAGGGGTACTCGTACCCCAGTTTGACAACCACTTCCAGACCATGAATACGGATGAACAACAGTATTATGGTCGGGCTATGTCAGGCTAGCTCTGGCTAGCATTGGTCTACACTTCACTTCATATCAGGGTCTGGGATGCCAGATATGGAGAAATGATTGCCTGCTGGAGCTGGTTAAATTACAAAAGATTGGATCAGCTTTGGATTGATAGCCCAATCATATTCCCACACTGCATTATGAAAGTTTGCTGATTGGCCAGGATTGGATGCATCCTAAGCGAATGGGAATGAGGGCCATGAATTCCAAATGGAGTATTTAAGGGAGATGAGAATCTAACAGAATAGCGTAGGAAGATAATAGCCAAGCTAGGTTTGGGCAAAAGGAAGTATAAAGGTCTTTTAATAGATTATCATCTAGTCAAGTGTATTTATATTGTACAATTTTAAAAAGTGAATCAGGAAAGTAAAGCTAAAATTATATATTATATTCTACATTTCTGTTCAAAGACGTTGTCAGGAAACGGCCTCATTATGCTTTGCAATTACATCGAGAAATTAAACAAGGATATGTGTTTGAAAGATGGAGACAGCTGAAAGCAGCAATATATTTTTAACATGATTGTAGTACCAATTTTGGCCACAATCCTACACACTGCTGATAAAACACGGTCAGCTTTCCTCTTCATGCGACTATGAGGTACAGAGCTGACCAGAGTACCAGGAGAGCGGATAAAATGCAGACATTCACTATTGGGGAGCATTAAAGGAATATTCCACCTTTTTTTATGAAATTGTTATTCACAGTCTTACCTGGAGTTACACATATGAGGGTAAAAGCATTTTGGTCTTAGTGCATGCATTTTCTAAGTCTGCCGACCCCAATTGAAAAGGGTAAAATTGGGGACGTCGTGGCTCAGTTGGCTAAGGCGTCATACCATAAATCCAGGGACCCTCCCTGTCTCTCTCTCTCCCACTCATTTCCTGTCCCTCTACACTGTCCTGCCCAATAAAGGTGGATGTATCTTATAAAAAGATTTTCTATAAAGGAGAAACATCTAGGAAAAAAAAGAAAAAGGTAAAGACTAGGACGTGACAGCTGTCACCCGAGGGTCTATCACTCGTGTCCATCACATTGATGTGATAGTCTGGCTTGTCTGGCTACAAAACCGCCAAGTTCTCTTGTAGAATGAGACGGCGAGTTCTCTTGTAGAATGAGACTGCAAGACTCCATGACAAACAGAGGCCCCATGTATTGCAACACTACTGCTGGGTGTGGTAGTTCGCAAACTCCAACTGAACAAATTACTTATGTATTACAACAACAAAAACTTGTAATACAAAAAACAAAAATGCTACTTTTCACAGATGCTTTCACTGTATCAAGTTTAATATGGCCACCGTATAGACATCTGGGCAAATACAAACATTGACTTTCTGATTCCTTATACAACAACCTTTCCAAAAATATATAGTTTACCTTATCCCCCAAAACCTTCCCACCAAGGCCAACATTTTGACATAAAGAACATGGATATGCCATTGTCTAGGTGTTAAATTCCCAAACAAACACAAGCAATTGTGTCTTACATATTCCTGTCTCCGTTGTCTAGATATGTTACATGCTAGTGTATCTTACCTGGCATTTTCTCCATTGTCTGGGTGTATAATTCCCAAATAAACACATATAGATATGTAACATGCTATTGTGTAATTCCCAAATAAGCACATATAGATATTTAACATGCTACTGTGTAATTCCCAAATAAACACATATAGATATTTAACATACTAGTGTGTAATTCCCAAATAAACACATATAGATATGTAGCATGCTAGTGTGTAATTCCCCAATAAACACATATAGATATGTAACATGTTATTGTGTAATTCCCAAATAAACACATATAGATATGTAACATGCTAGTGTGACTTACCTGCCATTTTCTCCATCACAGCTGCTTTGTTTGTCTTGAGTGTGATGCAGAGGAGCTGAAGATGTGGCGGTGTGATAGGATCTGTCTGGACACAAAAACTCTTCTCACACACACACAGAGAGAGAGAGAGAGAGAGAGAGAGAGAGAGAGAGAGAGAGAGAGAGAGAGAGATACACACGCATACACACACTGAGATGTCCCAATCACACAAACATGCTAATTCATGTGCAGGCGTGTTTTGTGAAGACAAGAGAAGTGTCAACCATGATTGGCAACGTGTGTGTGTGTGTGTGTGAGTGAGAGAGAGAGAGAGAGAGAGAGAGAGAGAGAGAGAGAGAGAGAGAGAATGGCTTCTGAATGTCTAAAATGACATAATGGTAACAGTATCCAAAAGTGATAATGAGACAGTAACAGCATCCATGGTAACTCTGAAAGTTAGGCCCACTGACCTCAAAAAAAGAACTGGACAGCTCAACTACGTCATAACTGTGAAACCTCAAGGGAATCGCCGCGGCAGCCATGTTGGGAACTGTTGTTAGGAACTCTTGTGTTCAGTCTCATTGCAAACGCTAGGAAATTAATGTTGACGATGACACCTATCAAGAGGATACCTTTATTCAAAATGACACAGGCTCGTTCGGACGTGCCTAAAACTACACTCTAGATTCGTCCTCACTGATGGTAAGTCCATGCCTGGCCTACTATTAAGCTAACGTTACTGCTATTGCACCACATAGACCCTACCTGTTAGTCAATTTTAATAATAGGCTACTGTGTCAATGAGTTGGTTAAAAATACTTCAACTTGCCAGTTCATGGCCGTTAACGTTATTCAATGTGTTTTCCTAATGTGTTTCACCCCTCAAGCCAGTCTTAGTTTAACTGGTAACGTTATATCCATGAGCTATGATTAATAGCCTAGCTGGTGGGCTATAGCTAACGTTTTACCAATTTACCGAACTTGCAGTAGCTTGATCAACGCTCATATTTGAGACTCTCTAATGACCAACGTAATCGATGTGTATTATGATATATAGCCTAAAGTTAAGTGAAGTAAAACCTGACTTGGCTTAGTGTCCTTGATGGCAGAATTAGGTCTGTCATTAATATAAAAATATGTTAGCCTATCTTAACTGAGCACTCAGGCTGCAGCAAAACTGTTGTCGCCAGAAATAGCCCATTGCATTTTGATAGATTGCATATCATTTCTTATTTTCCTCTACTCCTCTCCACCTGTCAGTTCAGTAGCTTTTGCTATTCACCTAAAACTAACTTTAGGCTACTTTTATTCTTTCAGGTGGAGACACAGTCACCCGGCAAGTGGGGGAGAATTCACACAGGTTCAGCTGCATAACGTTAGCCTATTTTACCCAAGTGCTGTGAATAAACTTTTTTTTTCTGAGGGGCACTTGTCAATGGTCATTTATTGATGCAGTTTATATTCATATAAAGTGTTGTAGACTAGGACCACTTTAAATTGTAGCCTAGAAGAAAATAGTTTGGATATTGTTGAATTACATGCCTGCTTGTTTTTAGGCTAAGCACTGACAAGAGCATTCACGGTGAACTGTGTTGGATATGTTGACGTCCTTCAGAAAATCTCGTTGTTGTCATAGATCAACATTAAAGACGAGTAGCATCCGATTTTAAAGGGAAGGCTCTATTTGTATGATTAAGTAAGCACACTATTGGATTATTTCCTATTATGTCTCCTGTATATTTATTTTAAAGCAGTGATTCTTACAGTTTAGGAGGCGCAACTACAGCTTCCTTACTATTCAAGGTGTAGCCTACAAGAAATATTCTTCTATGTAATGACAAATTATATGCGATTTTTGAGAATTTGGGGAAGATGAAGCCTGCTTGAAAGGAGGAGCGCACATTCAAGGTCCTGGCGCCATAAAAATGCAGAGAGCTGATGTGAAAATGTTGTGGGTAATGCAAACTATTTGTAGATGAAGGATAAGGGTCTAGCTTAGGCCTATCTTGTCAAGTAATTTAGGCTACATGAGACTTGCATGTTCCTAATTATAAAACTATTAGGCTACCTAGTCTACGTGCATCTCATTTCTTATTTAAAACGCTAATGACGCCTAGTGGCTTGAGTTTGAACAACATAAATCACAGGTGGGAGCCTATGTTTTTTGAAGTGTTTGTAAAGTCAAATTGGTTTTAACTTCACTGTGGAAAAAACTCAGGGAAGGAAAAATTGGTGAAGGTTAAGAATGACACCAAGTCAGCTGACCACCTCCAAGCCCGCGCTAGCTGCGTGACGTCGATGCCCGGGACGGCACAAACTTCAGGTGTTCCAGTGGAGCTCAGACGCTGAGACGGAGCTGTGCTGGCGTGCTGCACTAAGAACGGATTATTTTGGAGTACTGAGAATGTAAGACCTCTAAAGAACTGGAAAAGGCAGCCGGTGAGCTTGTGAATGTCTAACTTGTTTCAATCTTTGCTGTTTGTAAATGTGGTGCTTGTAATGTGTAATGTAGGCTAAATGTTTGTTGTTAGCATCTGCTAGTTAGCGTTTGCTACGGTGCTATTGAACGGTGGTCGGGGCTATTTTTAGCTGCTCTGTGTAGCGGCAAGTTTGCTTTTTGTCAATTGGGTTTCTACAGTGTTTTGAACTTGATGATATTAGCCTGAGCACAGTTTATTTGAGTTGCAAATTGGATGTTTGCTTTCGAGCAATGGTATTGGTAATAATGGAAACTTCCTATTTATTGCTTATTTCAACTTTGGATTAGGCTATTTATTGAATTCATGTAGTTTAAATGTGAACACTGTATTTATACTTGTTTCCAAATATTCCATGTAAACTTATTTAAAGGCATTTTAGGTGCGTATTTAAATCTGTATTTATTAACTTGTGATAGATGATAGATTTGTATTGAATTGCATAGTTTGCACAAATCATCTGTATTTAAGCATGTTTGCACAAAGTATTTGCATATTTTGCACGTATAGGATAGCGTATTTGCACAATATAGCCTATTGCATTTTGTACATTTTTATAAGATTTGATAATAATTGCCGTCTTTGTTTCTTTTGTTTCCTTTTACTTTACTTTAAATGTTTTTTCACCTAATGCCTCTAATACCTAATGCCCATTAAGGATTTAACTGCTGCAATCCTCCTGTAACTCTGGATCTTTGCTCTGAACAAAAAATAAAACAGAAAAAAAAAAGAGAAAATTGGAAACTGAAGCTAAGTTGTCCTGGCAATTCATTTGAGTGGAATCCAGTCACCCTTAAAAATCCAGTGAAGGTCTTAACCCTTTTTCAAGTTGTGGGAAAACGCACAGTTCAAAATAATCATCAAAACAACCAAAACCTTAAACAACTTGCCAGTGAAAAAACCGGAGTCCAGGAACTGGAACCGGCCACCAGAGAGCGCAGCAGCCGAAGAACCCAGGCTACCAAGAGAAGGTGGAAAACCACTAGGAGCTTGAGGGGAAGTCAGGAGTCCAACTGCTTGCGCCAGAAGAAAAGAAGTAAGTGCAGCTCAAACGTCTTACCTTGCTTTCAGCGGGCAACTGAAAAAGAATACAGAATGTCTGCAAATGAACTGAAGTCTGCAGAAGAGCTGAAAAAGGACCGGGCCGTGGCTAAGAGGGCATTTAGCCGCATAGCTAACTCCCTGATGAGAACCTTCAAGGACAAATCCATATCAGAGCTGGAGGATGGATTCAGCACACTCACAGCAGCAGCCGAAAGGGTCTGGGACTCCAATGATGACTTGGAGGCTAAACTTCTCTCTGAAAAGGAAGAGGCTGAAGAGGATGTGGAGTTGTCAGAACAACAACGGGCTGACCTAAAGAAGACTGCTGGCGAGTGTGAGGAAACAGTCAAAGAAGTCAGAGGTCTACTGCAAACTGTGCTGTGGTCCAACAATGGTGAGCACGAAGTGCACGAAGTGCTCACCGCCCTTGAAGTGGCAGAAAGGGAAAGCAGGCGCACGGCTTCAGTTGACCTCAACAGTGGACTAGAGGCATATGAATTCATGCTTGGCCACCTTCAAGACCTCGCAAAGGTGGCACAAAGATCATTTGAGCGGTGGAAACGATGGGCCCCTTCCGAATCAAGGCATGATGTCCAGGAACGCTTAAAAGAACTAAGCCAGGAGGTCCCGAAGCTTATATCCAGGAAAGTAGAATTCATCAGTGAAAAACAGAGGGCGAACCGACAACAGGCTACCCCCATCACCCAGAACACTCTTGTGCCTGCTATTAGGTTGAAGTCAACCCCCTCCCCAAATTCTATGGCAACAAGCGTGACTTTCACAGGTGGAGGACTGACTGGGAGGCTCTCCAAAGGCAAGGTGAGCCCTCAGGCTCCAAAGAAGTGAGAAAGTTCCAGTTGCTAGATAGTCTGGAACAATGGATCACTCGGGACCTGAGGCTCTCCTCTTACAGAGAAGCAGACGACATCTTCCGTGTTCTGGAGAATCGCTTTGGCAACCGAACAGCCATAGCCATTGAGATTGTGGAAGAGGTACAGAGGATACCAGCTGTCAAGAGCCACCAGCCACGGAAGATTGTGGAGTTGATTCAGATGGTTCAGAAGCCACTGCAAGACTTGACTGACCTTGGAGATACAGGAGCTATTAAAAATCCATTAGTCACCAAGTCTATTGAAAGCAAGCTCCCTGAAAGTCTGAAAAAGGAGTGGCTCATGTATGCAGCTGATGGCCGAAATTCTGTGGTCCCGGGCAACAGATTCGACAGCCTGCTGACGTTCCTCAAGAAGCAAGAATCCATCTATGAGCAGCTCGAACACCTGAAGGAAGATGAGCCAAGGAAAGAGGTGAGACCTGAGCCAAGGCATGCATGGACAAGGCTCACAAAGCTCCATGACGGCCCAGCAGGATGTATTGTCTGTGGTGATAGAAAACACAGAGGAAAGCTATACTTCTGCAAACAATTCCGGGCCCTAGCACCAGCAGAAAAGCAAGCAGCAGTCAAGGAGCTAGGGGCATGTGAGAGATGTCTCGAACTCCATGATTACCAAGACTTTTGTGAGCCAACTTACCTCTGCAAGCACCCAGTCTGCCGAGATGAACACTTTCCTGAGCACCACTACTACCTTTGCTCAAATGCAGCTCTGAGACCCCCAAGGAGGTGAGCATCCCAAGGCAGGGAGGAAAGGATACACTACAGACCAGGAAGACTTTATCAGTAAGCTTCCCCCAGAACTGGCTGAACAGTGCCGTCATGTCTTCTCAAATTCAGCCTCAATGACGTACAGTGCGGTAACATCGCCAACAAGCCTCCTAATGCAACATGGCCTGCAAGAACTTCCGGTCATCATGATGCTCCTCGAGGTGACCGCTAACGCTGGGCAAAAGCTCGGCACTCTCATTGACTTAGCTTCAGATACGAATTACATCACACACAAGGCAGCAGAGAGACTGAACCTTAGGAGTGAGGCCATCACTCTTGTTGTCCATGGTGTTGGAGGAATGAAGAGTCATGTGGAGACAAAGAGGTACCTCCTAAGTGTCAGAGTGAAGACCCCAGAGGGGACGGTGCAATCACACCAGTTGGTCTGCTACGGCCTCGATAAAATAGCAGACATCCATAAGGGTGTAACAGCACGACAACTACGGAAATTCTTTCCTGATACGCCTATTGAGGAGCTTAAGAGGCCCAAGGAGATTGAACTTCTGATCAGCCATAGAGAAGGCAAGATTGCGCCGCAGAGGATCAGAGTCATTGGAGATCTTGTGCTTTGGGATGGGCCATTGGGGAAGACCGTAGGGGGCACACATCCAGACCTGTTCGAAGATGTTTCCAGGACGGCCCACACATCCAGCACTCATTTTGCCATATCAATGAGGGCGGCTGCCATAAAACGTGAAGTCATGACTGAGCGACAACTGACGGTCAGTCAGCCCCTAGGCTCCAACCTCCCACATCTCACTCAAATGGATGATGAACAACAGAAAGTCCAAAGGGGTGGTATCGTCTCTGTCAGTGGCTTCACTCCCCTGAAAGCCGCTGCTGCCCACATGGAGCATGTCACTAAGGTCAGGAAGTGTCCGCTGAAGCCAGTACTGTTGGTAGAGAAAAGTGGGAGGCAAGATCCTCAGGAAGAGCCAGGGGAACGGATAGGATTCAAGGCCTCGTCATCCCTGCAAAGAAAAGAGCCAGCCTGGCACACAGTGGTCAAGAAAACCAGGAGGAAGAGACTCTTGGAGGCCACTGACCGGGCCTGTAGGGCAAAATGTGTCATTGGACCGAGCCTAACCCCCCAACAGGCTAAAGTGGGAGGTGGCACAGGATGGCACCAAACCCCCCAGGGCCAAAAGGCTCAAGAGTCCAAGCAATGGTCTTTCACGGGGATGCCCGGCAGCTGGTCATCCCATCGCTTGTCAAGGGACGAAAGGGAAAATGAAGGTACCGCTTTGATTTGACTTCGGAGTAGCAACCTCCCCACTATATCTACTGTGAAGGTTGAGTGGGAGGTGTAAAGTCAAATTGGTTTTAACTTCACTGTGGAAAAAACTCAGGGAAGAAAAAAGGAAAAATTGGTGAAGGTTAAGAATGACACCAAGTCAGCTGACCACCTCCAAGCCCGCGCTAGCTGCGTGACGTCGATGCCCGCGACGGCACAAACTTCAGGTGTTCCAGTGGAGCTCAGACGCTGAGACGGAGCTGTGCTGGCGTGCTGCACTAAGAACGGATTATTTTGGAGTACTGAGAATGTAAGACCTCTAAAGAACTGGAAAAGGCAGCCGGTGAGCTTGTGAATGTCTAACTTGTTTCAATCTTTGCTGTTTGTAAATGTGGTGCTTGTAATGTGTAATGTAGGCTAAATGTTTGTTGTTAGCATCTGCTAGTTAGCGTTTGCTACGGTGCTATTGAACGGTGGTCGGGGCTATTTTTAGCTGCTCTGTGTAGCGGCAAGTTTGCTTTTTGTCAATTGGGTTTCTACAGTGTTTTGAACTTGATGATATTAGCCTGAGCACAGTTTATTTGAGTTGCAAATTGGATGTTTGCTTTCGAGCAATGGTATTGGTAATAATGGAAACTTCCTATTTATTGCTTATTTCAACTTTGGATTAGGCTATTTATTGAATTCATGTAGTTTAAATGTGAACACTGTATTTATACTTGTTTCCAAATATTCCATGTAAACTTATTTAAAGGCATTTTAGGTGCGTATTTAAATCTGTATTTATTAACTTGTGATAGATGATAGATTTGTATTGAATTGCATAGTTTGCACAAATCATCTGTATTTAAGCATGTTTGCACAAAGTATTTGCATATTTTGCACGTATAGGATAGCGTATTTGCACAATATAGCCTATTGCATTTTGTACATTTTTATAAGATTTGATAATAATTGCCGTCTTTGTTTCTTTTGTTTCCTTTTACTTTACTTTAAATGTTTTTTCACCTAATGCCTCTAATAC